>JADDOH010006563.1:0-138891 GCA_016648135.1 Agrypnia vestita | reverse complement strand
CTTTCAAAATAAATATAAGATATCGATCTAAGGTGGTAAAATGATAAAAAAGCTACCCATCTCAGAACATGTATTACTATATCTACCGAGGTAGATAGTGTTCAAGAGGCTTTCTACATATTATTCTATATTGTTATATACTAGGCGTATGTATGAAGCAATTAAATATCTTTTATCCAATAAACGCCGATATATCGGTAATGAAATAAAATTAAAGAAAACAAACATTTTTTATGATATTTAAGAAAAAATATTTTTTTACGATATAAATGTTATTACCATACTCACAAGCTTTTCCGATCATACCTATATGATTCATTTATTCATATCTGATCACTAAAAAAATTAATTTTGTAAATAGCGTGTCATTAGAAAGGTACTGAAAGTAGGTAAACCAATGCATTGTGGTAGAAAAAGCCCTTGACCATATATTTTTATGCTTTGTACATGATGCTTTATATTAAATAGCAAATCACTGATAAAAATCTCACGTCATTGGGTTCATGAGAATGTATTGTAAAAATGTCAATAACTTCAATTGTAGAAATAGAATGGCATTGTGTATCGCCTCTCGCAGTTTATCCTCCTATAATGAATCAAAAGTATACGGACAAATTCTTACGAATAACATTTTCCTCCGCAAATATAATGCGGACATATTTTTCCCCCTCTGGATCAGCCGCCCCTCCCCCACTTCACGCGGTCCTTGTGAGAGCGTCCAGCATCCTGGATAAATTCAAATTTATAATGCAAGGGTCCAGCATAACTTGGAGATAACGACGTCTTTATAGTTTTCGGTGTCCAGAGCGTGGCACATGTTTTGTCTTTATTTCGGCCGTTTCGACTAACGATTCCCGAAAATTGCTTATATATTATATAAATATACACGTACTCTTGCCGTCGCTGCCATTTTCGTGAAAACATAATTTATATTTGGGTATATCGATTCCACCGCGACGTAGTAAATTTGGGAGCAACAATATTGCTGAATTATATTAATTTCACGCAATACCTACTATGTACAGGGTTATTTGGAAAACATTAATAACCTCGCAGGACTATATTCCTGCCTTGATTATGAGTCGAAAATGTTCAAGCTATTATGTCAATAGTTAGGGAGATATGCGACATCAAAGTTTGCATTTTTTTTAAATTACTTCTGACTTATTTTTTGTAAAACGTTGGACTATCATTACAGTAACTTATATCGATTACGAAAAATTTATTCCCTTTAGTACAAATCAAATAAAAAAATAAAAACCTTCGAATTCCAATTGGAAAACATTCCAATCGGAATTGGAAGGTTTTTATCATTTTATTTGACTTGTATCGAAACGAATGAATTTTCGGTAATCGATATAAGTTGCTGTAATGATAGTCCAACATTTTACAAAAAATAAGTCAGAAATATTGAAAAAAAAAATGCAAACTTTGATGTCGCATATCTCCTTAACTATTGATATTAGGTCATAACAGCTTAAACATTTTCGACTCATAATCAAGGCAGAAATATAGTCCTGCGAGGTTATTAATGTTTTCTAAATAACCCTGTATAAATACATTTTTAGCTGATAAAATAAAAACACTTCATTTTATCAGGTTTGTTCTTTAGTTAGCTGCGGCTTACTAAAACCTAAACTCCACTCAAACACGACGACTCCCACGTATACTGTCGAATCTGCATAAATTCGATTTTCGTTTTACCATCTTAAACCATCCTATTTACTCTATAATGTTTGTGAATAGTTTAATATTCCTTTAATATTTCCTTTTTTGAAACGAAAATTCAAATTTATTTAACATTGACTGATTTTTTGCAGATTCGACAGTATACATAGGAACCGTCGATATAAAAAATCTGCCATACGATAAAATATATGTCGGGACATTTTATATTTG
This sequence comes from Agrypnia vestita, assembly GCA_016648135.1. Taxonomy (NCBI): domain Eukaryota; kingdom Metazoa; phylum Arthropoda; class Insecta; order Trichoptera; family Phryganeidae; genus Agrypnia; species Agrypnia vestita. The sequence goes on along the minus strand of JADDOH010006563.1, from coordinate 136,992 downwards.
AATAACTGGTTTTAAAATGAACTGTTTGTCAGCTTTATGTAAAACATGTATTATTTAAGATTTTATCTGGAAAATATGCTCGGAACCTTACGTTATTTAACACTCCGTTACACGCGCTGCAAATAATTACGTGTTTACACGCGCGGGGCACCCCTGTGCCCCAAAGTAATTGATGGATTATTTGTTATGTGGGTAGAAATAAAAAATAAACATATTTTATACATAATCAGTCTTTATTGACCCTTATAATGAAAACAAAAAATAAATCTTTTCTCTATAAAAACAAGAACAAAAATATTTTTTCTTCAACCTTAGAAAATTATGAAAAAATTAACATGGAAATTATAAATTTGAGATTTTAGTCTTCATTAGTTAACTTATTGAGATCATTTTGACTTTGGTTATAACACTTAATGCATATACTATATTTATGATCGTTACACATAGGCTTGTGACATTTCTGGCATGCGGTTTTAGTCGAGCAATTTTTGGTTCTTCCACAGCCATGGCACCTAGCTGTTTTACTTCTTTTCCGGGGTATGTCATCTTCCTGAGGTATCAAAACCTTTTTATTTATACCCAAAAAAGCATGCTACGTTCAATGGAACATAGCATGCAACATAAAGATGTTTCTAGAAATATAAGAGCCAAGTACTTATTTGTCGTTCTAATCTGTTCATTTTGGTTTATAAGTACCTAAAACAAACAAAACACATTTTTTATTATAACATTATAAAGCTAAATATTATACAATTATATACAATATTAATTATCTTTACGTGAAATTCAAAATAAATAATAAAATATCAAAAATGACTTACCTTCTTCAAAAAGAAATAGTTACGGTATCTCACGCGCGGGGCACAGGCGTAGCCCACCGACACTAAAAAGTTTCCAGAGAACACATCCGTTCACCGATGCTGCCGTCGCGTCACTAGCGAGTACTCAAAGACACTAACAACAGCTATTAGAAGCGGCAAGATTGTAGATACATTGTTTAATAAATAATAGACAAAAATATTTCACTGGGGCACGCCTGTGCCCCGCGCGTGTAACGGAATGTTAAAGGCATCTAATAACCATTCAGATATGTCATTTTAACCTTGTTTCGAATGATATGTTCGAGTTTTTTGTGTTATTTAGCGGTTGAGATTACTATTTTCTTACAATCATTTCTCTATATATTTGAGAATAGAAGATGAAAATAATCTTTTTTTTGTTTTAAACCAAAAATTGCACTATTTATGCTGCTAAGCACGGACCATGTTACCAAATCGTTCACGTTGCTGCAGATTTTACTTTAAAAAATCAAGATAAATGTTTTACTTTACCATTCAAAGTAATAATTTTAAAATAATATGAAAAAAAATAGGTTCCTGGTCGTATGTATCAATCATCAATTATCACTATCGTTTTCCTCAAACCCTCGTAAAACTAGACTTCAATTGGAGAAAAGGTTGTATCAATAAATTCTTACATCTGTTTCAAGCCCGCACGTCATATACGTGTAATATCTATCATAAATATTTTTCACTTGCGATAAGATTTTTTTTATCCTGGAGAATTGTAAAAATTTTGAAATTTTTTACTTTTTTTGGTTCTTTATTTATGTTTGGTGAAGCACATTGTTTGTTTTCAATAAGAATTTTAAAAGTTTAATATGCTCAAAATAAAAATCCATTTTCAATATTTTATAAAATGAAAAAGATAAAATGTTACATTTATTTATTTAATATATACGGCTAGATAGCCTTTTACCTACTGTGCATGTATACATATTAATACAACAACATATTAGTGTAAATTATAGAAATAGAATTATACATCATTGTTGAAATAGACCAAAAATAAAATATATTTTTATAATGTAATTTGCTGTAGCAATCAGGTAATTTTAATTTTAATATAAATGGAATAATTAAATATTATACAACAAATATTCATGTATTTTTAATATTTTAATTTTTACTTTACAACAGACCATGGAGTTCAATAACTGTAGCAAGACATCCTAAAAACTCCCAGGCTTGAGAAAATCACATAAAAGACAGTGCCATTCCCACATTATGCCAAAAACAAGCAGTTCACGGTTAGATATTTTAAATATTCATTCCTGTAAAATCATCAAAATTATATTGTTTTAACCTAACTAGTTTCGTAAAATTGGCTCCTCGTTGGTTTTCAGAGTAAATAAATCTGAGGATGAGTTTTCGTAATTGATATAAGTTACTGTAATGATAGTTCAGCGTTTTGTAAAAAATAGGTCAGAAATATTGAAAAAAAAGCAAACTTTGATATTGCATATTTCCATAACTTGAACAAGGCAGGAATATAGTCCTGCAAGAATATTAATGTTTCCAAAATAACCCTGTATAGCATATTAACATAATTAGAAGCAATGTCATCTGAATTTACAGCACCGGAGAGCGAAGGTTAATAATAACATGAAAAAGTTTAATTATTTTTCTGCTTTAATAATCAATTTATTGGCTTTCTATAAAGTGGAGCGACAATAATCGGCCTGGTCGCCGGCGATATAATAATACCGCTGACTCGGCGAGACCCGTCCCGGCTGGAGACTGCGAGTCTGGACCGGGTCCAGTAAACATGGAATGATCGGCGCTAATGGCACTTAATAACTACACTACAAGAGCAAACTCTCATCCGACCGAGCTGTGATCTATTTCTGTAATTTATTGATGGGCACATAAAAACGCACTAATAATCTGAGTAATTCACAAACATGAGTAGTCGATATCGAAACCTACATAACGCCAAAAAGTATTTTTTGTCAAATAAAAGAACACTCTTCTACGTTTTGTATACAACTTAAATAAGATGAAATAAAAAGTGAATTAAAAAAAAACTAACCCATAAAAACCAAGTTTTTATTATACTCCCTTTCTCATTTATTCGGGTTTCGTGCCTACTGCACGCGTCGGGGTCATTAGTCATTTATGTTGATTCGAATTTGAAAAAACCATTAAAATTTCGAAAAATCTAAAATTATTAAAAAAAATGTGAACGAAAATTGGTTAGATCATTTTTATCGTCGCCAAAAATTTGCCTGCAAAGTTTCAGCTCGATTGGACCACGGGAAAAGGGTTAAAAATCGATCCAAAGTTTTTTCGGCCGACGACAAACAGCAGACGCTACGGGTTAAAAGAAAGGGAGTGATAACATAACGTTAATAAATTTGTTAATTTCGTGAGTTATTTCAACATTAAAAATGGACTTTAGTACAATTTGAAACCGGACAATGGATTTAGGTTGCTTTTGAAATTTAAGCATTTGGATTAAGAATAAATATATTCATTTCATTATCAGGGCTGTAGTGAAACGTTTTTAAAATGTTTATTAAACAATTATTAACAATTAAGGTTTTCATATTTTGTTCTAGTGAATTTGGATATAGATTTGTTTTGAAACTCAATATAATTTTTAACAAGCAATTACTTCACATTGATACTTGTTTCAATACTTAACTTATATGTAAAATGTAACATGCTGCACCAAAGATGTTTTAACCAGGGCCACAAAATAAATTTTGATAACGTACGTACCATAGCTAGCCTTAACTAAAAATTATCACATATATACCGAGAAGCAATAGAAAATATAAAAATAACATGGATAGTAGAAACGATTCCATAAATATCTCAAAAACCTGGACTAATTTATATCTTAGAGACACCAACAAAAATACTGCAATTCCTGGAAAAAACCCACCATAAATTAACCTGCAAAATCCACCAAAAATAGAAAACCCAATTAGCAATGTTATTCATCGTTCACAAATTTGGTTATTAAACAAATAAATCGATACATATTTTCAAGCACCTATTAAGATATATATTCAAGAACACATTAATATTTATGAAGTTGTAATTTTTCGGAACAAAGTTCTGTGAAATTTTTAAAACCAAATTAATTAATCAATTAGAAAGACATTCGGTAGTGTCAAAGTCCTTTTCGGGACCATTTGACGCGGGTTCCCCCAGAAAATAATTCGTTATCTAAATATAACATACATATATGTAAAAAATAACACAAGAAATCAATCAACATAACTATCACAAAGTCAGTACCTACACATTTTAATATCTTCTTCTTCCTCTTCAACCGCTTCCGATTTCATTTGGGGTCGGCTCTCTTTACATTTCATTCTTCATGTCCTTATCCATATTTCTCAACCATGTGGCGCTCGGTCGACCTCTGCCTCCTTTGTCTCTTGTATTTTGAGTGCACAATGCACCGCAATACCAAACCATTAACAATTGGAAATCTCCGACTATAACGAAAACTATAACTTTGTATTTATCATCAGTGTATCTTGAATTTCCAATTAAAAAGAAAATGTATTCAATACCATCATTGTATCGCTCAAAATATCAGAATATCATTGCAATCTACGTAACTGAGATTGAGGGCGAGGTCATAGGTACAACTACAGTAGAGTTTTACTAGTCTGTCCTAGTATCCAATTACAGTAGGGTACATGTAAATGTATCCAATCGATAATATATTTTCTAATTGTTTATAATCTCTATGTATATACTTGTAAAATTTATAATACTTTGCACTAAATTAACAGTTAATTGGCAATTGATGTGTGTTGATTGATTGATATTTACGTTTTAGTGTTTATACAAGTTTAATTACTTACCTTTATATGTATTACCATTATTATTGTACAGCAAAATGAAAACAATATATATATTTATAAATATAGGTACTATCGACCAAATTCTTTTGAATGCTTCCTTAATCATTTATAAAAGATTTACTATCATAACATGTTACTAATAAAATTCATAATATGTACCATAATATTCTTTATATATGAGAAGAAAAACAATATATTGTCCCGGAAAACCAATTTCGTTTCAGAAACAAGTGAAACAATCCAGATACACCAAAATGCTCATTCGTACATAAATCCCGCCAAAATGGGAGAGTCGCCAAATTTGCGATATTACAAGACTCGCTAAAATAACCAATATATAAGGCGAAAAAGATGACAGCATTTCAAAATTGCTTTTCATAAAATCTATTTTCAAAGCTATTTAAGTTCGTCGATTTTCTTTTGTCGCTTTCGTATTCAAAATGGCGGCGAGACGTGCCCGGGCTCCCGTTTCAGGGATACCAAATGCACGACTAATTCCCCCGATTCCAAAGCTCAGTCAATGAATATGTAACAAATAAGTGGGGAGACGGGAGATTTCTCCGACTGGCAATCCGGCGGATTTGGGCGGCGGGAATTGCGGGCCAAGTGCTTTGTTAAATATCGAGTCTATATTCGGCAATTAGGCGAATATTTACTTAGACGGTTTCCAAATCGAAATCGGGGACTAAAACGGAATGAAGTCCAATTGAATGGGATATAAAGAAGAAGACAACGAAGTTAAGATAATTGACGCAAATGACAGAAGTTTGAAATTTCGGAGATGTCAGCTTTAAACGAAATAGATGATCTCTAATAAATTCGTAACGCTTTGCGCGAGAGAAAGGTTTTGTTGATTCTCGATGAAAATTAAAAGTTCAAGATTTTTATCAAATTTCGTATTTAAACTTAGTTACTAGAAATTAAATTAAAATAATAATTTCTTCATTTTTCTTAATATATGATTTGAAGTCATTTTTGGAATCTTATTTTATGTAAAATATTACAATATGCTTTGTAGTATGATGACATTTGAAAGGAAAAATGATATATCACATGAACTTTTCAACAAAACGTTTATGAGTTGAATGTCATATTTTTGTAAATAAGTAGATAAGTACATTGTTACTTCTACTACGTACTAAAAAGTCATCTTTGTGTAACTTTTCATTATTGTTCTACAATAATACATGATATATTTGCAGTGGATACATTTTTCTTTAAATAGAATGCAAGAAATTCTTTTAAAATTTGATTTTTTTGTTCTAAGAAATATGAAAAAACAATGATATTTTGTCATGTTGATATGCCAAAGTACCACTTTTAATGCTAAGAGCACTATTTTAATAACCAGAGCAAAAAATTTTGTAATCCATCATCTCAGAATTCATATTTTGAAAGAGTAATAGTATTACACTCGGCGTTCGAGGTACTTTATTTCCTAAGTCGTTCACTTTAACAAGAAATACATATTTAAAAAATATAATAAAAAAATGTACTGAGAATAATATTTTAAAAAATCGATACACAAGAATCAAAGTTGTACTAGAAAAATTAAAAGTTGTATTGTAAACCGCCGGGGGAAATTAGGATTGAAAAAATATAATAACTTTTAAGAGAAAGATTAAGAAATATGTGATGCTTAATTTAAAAATGAAATTTATATTTTAAAAATGTAATTCTGATTATTTTAGGAAATATAAGTTCTGGATTTATCTCCTTCAAGAATAATAAAAAATACTATCGTATATATTTTCAATTTTATTTGTTTTTATTTAAAAAGTTAAAGAGACCTAGAAAGCATAAATATGAAATTAAAATGGCATCTGTAATATAATTTTAAAAAGTATTTTAAGTTATATTACTTGTAGTAATAACTTACAACAAAATTGCTTTTGTAACAAACCCTTCCCTTTTTATTAAATTTGTCAATGTTCGTTTGTCTCGTCTGTTGAGGTTAGTCGTTGTATTTTAATCCTCTCCAAATGAGTGGTGATTGTCTTGTTTTTGTTAGCTGGAATGATGTGGTACTTTTGAAATGTTTTTGTGTAGTAATGATGGATTTCAAGTGTTTTTTTTAGTTTTATATCCCTAACTAATGATGTATTACAGTAATTGGGTCTTGTGGCAGTTTTCGCAATAGAAATATATTTTTTATTTAACGAATACTTCATATGAAGAAATAAGCATGTAGAAAAGATGTCAGCGACAAATAATTTATATATAAGATTATTATTAAAAGTTATTTACACAGTAATATCGACTGCTCTGAGTTACTCTCACCAATTAGTTGTTAATACTCCTGCTCGTCGTTCAAGGCACATACCCCTTTTCCGCGTAAATGACTGTTAGACTAATGCAACTATGAACTCACCTATAAATCGTGTCATTAATAGTTTCATAAATTGTGAAAGTAATCTTGATATGACAATATCGTCAATTTAGAAAAATATACTTTGCTTAATTAGTTATATCCTCACCAAGTCCACCCAACTCACTCACCCTACATATATCGAAACTCATCATAACATATTCATCAACCGATACAATATCCAAGCGGGCAATGAATAATGAAAAATATTGCATTGTATAAGTTGCCATGCTTGTACATTCTGATAATATATAATTATATCACTTCTCTGATATTTCGTTGTGCATGTTATTGGTACATGATTCTGTAACTAATTCGTTGTAATATGAGAATCTTCCATGTATGAACTGTATTGCACCAATATATATAAAATAAATAAATAAAGGCATGTTGGACTGCCCTGAACTAATTAATGGTCTGGTAGAAAATACCAACACAAACGTGAGAATACGAATTGTTCTTTGTATGTACCCATAGAAACAACGTAAACTCGCCAATAACACAAATGCAATGGCGTGATAACAGGTAAAATAATGACAGATTCCTTGTAGGAGCATACCTGAATTAAAGAAATACTAGCTGCAACTGGGCAAAAATGACGTCACGTCTTTGCTAAACCCTAGTATATATTTATAGTATCTTTTTGGCAGTTCACGGAAAGGCGGCCGTAGCAACAGCAAGCAAAAGTGAAGCAGCCGGTTCGAGTTTGGTGGCCTGGGGTTCAAGCCCCACTTCCAGCGATTTGATTTGTTTTTTTGGCCGTGAATTAGAACGAATGTACGGACGTTACACGAAGTTACGGGGACAGAAAGACAGACGGACGAACGGACGGACAGATAGACAGACAACGAAATTATTATGTTTGTTTGGAATACACATGGTTCTGAATACAACCAAAAGCCTACTTATATATTTTTTTCTCTGTTTTTTTACTTTATAATGTTTATTTCCTTAAAAATGTACTATTAGATATTAATAAAGTCTTTGTTTGTATTTGTATGTAAAAGCCCACAAGTGCGTTGATGATAATAAATAAATAAATTTCATTAAAATAAAATAACTATTAAGATGAATTATGGAAGTCTTGCACAGACAAGGCTATTTATATGAGAATGTACGTAAGTCTCTTACACGATGGCCCAGGGTTTACAACCTCCATGACCTGGCTTATCACTCTAAACAATGCGACGCTCACGAATGCCATCGTAAAAATACATTACACTAGTTCATGAGAAAAGTATACAGATGTCTCTAGAGTAAACCAATTAAATAAAGAGAAGGTTCCTCGATTCGGAATACAAAGAACTTTAAAAAAAATTAATAATGTGTGAATATTCATAAGATGTAATTGGTGAACGTTACATTGCGTAGAGTGATCGCTTAAACCAGCTCATACAAGATATAAGTCCTGGGCCATCGTGTCAGAGATTTCCATACATGAACGAGTGTAAGTAATTGTGTTCTCTGAACACAATATATACAAAAATATTGTTAAAATAACTATGTTTTCACCACACCTACCCACACAGTTTTCGTATTTTTTGTAATATTTACTCCCTTTATATTAACTCGTGGCGTCTGCTTGCTTGCTTGCCGGCTTGCCGTCGAAAAAACTTTGGATCGATTTTTGACCCTTATCCCGTGATCCAATCGAGCTGAAACTTGCAAGCAGACTTATGGCGACGATCAAGAAGATCTATCAAATTTTCGTTAAAAAAATAATTATAATGATAGTATAATTTTGGATTTTTCAAAAATTTAATAGTTTTTTCAAATTGGAATCATTACAAAAGTTTGATTACTAGAAACGGCGGCCCGATAACGTCGCGGAATATTTTCTAAATTTGAATTACTCTGTATACATAATAGGTACTTCACTACACAATGCATGAAGTGTCTTATCAAAGCTCGAAACATCTGACATTTTAGAAATATATTAAATTACTGTAAGTTTAGTGTTATGTTATTGTTTTAATTCGTCTTTAATTATTATTATATTTTACAAAGAATGGGATTATAATAAAAACTTGATTTTTATGGGTTACTTTTTTTCTTCTGAATTTAATTAACATTCTAAAGCTTCCAGAGTGCATCTTTGATAGACAGTTATTGTTTGGTGTTATGCAATTACGCCGAAAGCATTCCGCATTACGGATCCTCGGAGAGCGGCAGACGAGTAGAAATATTACACTAAGGGGGAAGTTTGTGTAACTACGAGCGATATTTGCTTCCGACACTGGCTCCTTAACAATGCAGCGCATTCTATTGTTTCCTAGTGTTACACGAAACTTGTTGATTGCTTTTAATCTACATTATTTTGACTGTTTCGTAATTATTTTGAAGGTTTTAATCTTCATCTTCTTATGTCGCCATCTCCTATCGGAGGTCGGCGATCATCCTGGCCATTACGAATTTATTTACCACCGCACGGAACAACTCAGTCGAGCTACACTTATACAAGTCCCACAGCCATGAAATGTGGCGTCTTCCTTCGCTTCTTTTACGACTATGTTTTGGTCTTCTCTTAGAATGTTCGAGATACTCCAGCTCTCTTATCTTGATACTTCGCAGCAATTCTCGGTATTGGCAATGGCAAAAATTTAACACCGAACTTAGTTGTAGGCTTAGGTTACGGTTAGAAAATAACGATTTCATTCTGAAAAACGCACTTTTTGCCATCTCTATTCGACCTTGAGATAGTTCTCATTCACTCATGCACCTAAATATATAGACGTAACAAATGTTTCCTGGTTCGCGTTTTGGTTCCACGTTTGATTCCAATATGTTTTACTTGTATAAAAAATGATAACACTACGAGCTTATAAATTTTAAAACAATTATAAAATGGTCAAACTAAGTATTCCTAAAATATAATTTCTTAATAAATAAGTAGCGCTTTGTTAAATTATGATGTTATCGCTTGAAAAGGTGAGTTTTAGAATAAAATTTTAAAAATTAAAAAAACATCATCTATCATAAAAAATGCTTTGTTTGCTAGGGGATTTAATTATGCTAGGATAAAAACATAAACTGCATTATAAATGTGTCTTAAATATATGCGCGGGGAACAAACTTCCGCTATGCCTCAGTCCTCTCGCATAAGTTGTTTAGTTCAACTCTGCATAATTTCATATACTGTGTTTTAAACTTAATAAGGTTTATAAGTAACAAGAAAACACTTTGTTTAAACCAATTTTATTGTTTCGGTGGTAATGGCCCATATACCACGTATACTAAAAATTACAGTTTTGCAATACAATAAGGTATGTAGGTAAAAATTTTAGAAATTTTGAAATTAAAATTAAAGAGCACTTGAGATGTTTAAACAGCAATAACTATTCTGAATTTTTAAAATAATCTTTTAGAAACACACCATACTTTATAATATTAATAAAGGTTGCAAGTTTTACAAAAAATACAAATGACGTGGGATAATAGTTGGATAATTTAGAATTTAAAAAAGTGTTAATAGCAAATTAAATATTATAAATATCCAGGCCACAAAACCGAGATGAGTGAAGGAAGACTCTTGAAGAGGCCAAGACCCGCCAGGGGTTGTAGAGCCAATAGTGATGATGATGATGAAATAGCCAGGTTCTTTTTGCAAATTCCTTCATTATCATCATTCGTTTGCAAACCTTCTTAATTTGTTTTCATTTAGCTCCTAATAATTTATTCGGCTCACTTATATATATATATATATAAGACTCTTGAAGAGGCCAAGACCCGCCAGGGGTTGTAGAGCCAATAGTGATGATGATGATGGAATAGCCAGGTTCTTTTGGCAAATTCCTTCATGATCAACATTCATTTGCAAACCTTCTTAATTTGTTTTCATTTAGCTCCTAATAATTTATTCGGCCCACATATATATTATTTATCATATATTGCTGTTATTGTCCTTACTTTGAATTTTAATTTTAAATATACATTCATTTTAGAAGGGATTATTGGCCATGAAACATGTTGATAATTCTAAAAATATACAATTTTATCGTTATTAATATATAAAGTGTTTTTTTAAGGTGTTTATAATTCAACATCATCATCATGGAAATATATTTTTGAGCACGTGAAATGTATTATTTCATCCAAAAGTATTTGCAAATAATCGCCACGGTCCGCGACGTTCGTCCCGGCTAGCGAATGGAATTACCGATATCAATTTGCCGCCAACACTTATGGCGGAAAATAAACCGCGGCGAGAAAAAAGCCCGGGAAAGTGTTCGCGCGGGAAACAACAAAAAATGGCGCCCTCATTTACGCGACAGCTCGCACTAACGCGCCATCTCGCGCCACTCTCCCAGAATAAAGTGGTATGGTATAAAACCGGGCTAGTGTGAATCGGATTGTGACCCCGGCGTGCTTTGGTGCACCGCCGCCAGGGAAAATGGAAATGGAGCTGAGCAGCTAAAACGGACTCAGCCTAATCGAAATTTGAATTTCGAATATTACGAGAATAGTTCGAATGTAACGGGAATTTCAATTTTTGATGTATAACTTTTTTAGAATTTTACAGAACATTATTACGAAGTACCCATTGTCATTGTATATTTAAAATGTTTAAATTTTAATTTTCAAAAATGGCAAAGTTATGGGATAGCATAATTCCTCCATTATCTAAGACAGAGAGGAGATTATCTAAAGCCAAAATGCATTTAGACAATCTAGATGATATACTAACCTTTTTTTTCTATGTTTTTTTTTTGTTTACGCTTCAACAGGCCAGGAGGCCCAATTACAGAAGCGAAATACATCACAAAACACCCAGGCTTGAGTAAATCACATAGATTAATTTGAACTCACCAGGAATCGAACCCGGAACCCTCAGTGTGAGAATCCAGTGTCATACCCACTGCGCTACGAGGGCCGCCAATTTTAAATCAAGAAGTTTGAATGAGCTGTAATTATTGAGCCATTATTTTGATTTTTTTAACGAACATACTTGAATTACGATTACTACGCCTTGTTATTTGTCTAAATGCATTTTGACTTTAGATGATAATCTCCTTCCGTAGAGGAATTTCGCTATCTCACAACTTTGCTATTTTCGAAGACAAAATCACTGCGATAGAAAATCCAAATTTAAGCATTTTTTAAATATACCAAGACACAGTAATCATTATATAACCATATATTAAGCCAGTCGCACAATTGATCGTAAACCCTATAAACTCCCAAAAAGTCTTCCATACCTACTTTCCTAATCTTAATAAGAAAAATTTATAGTTTATCTAGATTATATAAAAATAACCCATCAAAAATAAAGTCAAACCTTTGAAATAATTATTTTCATCATATATATTTAATCATAATTAAAAATCAACTAAAATAATATAATCGAATATAATCGTCTTCTTCCCATACATCACCTATTATTAAGTTAGTCGTCATCAATACTCAAAAATATATATATGCAATACTTTAACCAATTATTTAGTTACATATTTTTACATGTTCACATTTCATTAATATTTTATAATAAACATACGCATGTTTATGCTAGAGCAGGTCGAAGGGACTTGTAATTGGGATTTTGGGCAGAATATTAATTAAAAATGTATTTTTCACTATGTATCACGTACCTACCCATTATTTATTTATTTATTTGTTTACGCCCATTAGGTTTAGGCTTTTGCATAAAGAATATAATATAAATTTCAAAAAGCACATACATTAAACAATATCTATATAGCACCAAAACATGAGTATAAAAATTAAAAATATAAAGTAAAGAGCACCAATATGTTTAGGCTTTTACATAAAAAATATAACATAAAATTAAAATGAATATACATTAAACAATATAAGTTATAAGTAGCAAAATATAAAAGTATCAGGAATAGCACCAAAACATGAATATAAAAATTAAAAATATAAAGTAAAGAGCAGCAATGTGTATAGGCTTTTACCTAAAAAATATAACATAAAATTAAAAAGAACATACATTAAACAATATAAGTTATAAGTTGCAAAATAAAGAATATTTTGTTAGTACCTCTAATAAAATAAAATAAAAAGTTAAAATGTTCACCCCCTCGTCGTAGTTAGGACGGGCGCAAAGATTCGACAAGTGTTTCCATATCCCTCTCTTGTGCTGCTTAAATTTAACAGCAAAATAATTTAATTTACCATATATATTAATTGAATTATTAATATATTAAAAATAGACTTTACTCCTAAACCTTTTAATTCTTAACAGAGCGAGTAGGTACGCGTTCAAAAACTCTGAAATATAAATACGTACGAATGTTAAAAGCTTCTTTCAAATAGTCTTCAGCTTAAATGGTCGGGTTGCAGTCATTTTTCCATTTCTGCGCTTCAAACGAAACTCAAATTAAGTTGTTTTGTGAAACAACCCCTTCTAAATCGCTTATGGTCCACGGCATCCCTAAATCAATCTTCCTTCTTCCGGGGCAACATTCCTGTTTGTTTATTTTGTACTTTGTTCCATTCCGAGCCGAGACGTTCTCCCCAAAGAACTAGAATGTCGATAACATAAATGAGATATTGAAAATAAGGCACAAACACTAAACTTTTCTTACAGCACAAAAACGTTTCAGTTTTGGAACGTTTTTGTGCTGTTATAATTATACTTATATCAAATCATCCTATTCATTAATATTTTTCAAATATATTTATTTACTTTATTTATCAAGATATATTTTAGATGTCTCATACACATGAAGCTATTTTTTATATGGGAAAGTAGGTACAGTAGTCTTTTTGAATGTTCATAGGGCTTACGGCCTATCATATGGCTAGCATAAGTGATCACTTTACATAATTTAACGTTTAACTATTCCACCCATATTTTACAAACAGACCGTCAACTGTCATTATTACGTCAACGTCATTAATTACCCTAATAGATGGTCCTAGATGGACCCGTGATAGACTACCACATCTATCAAATCTATCATGGGCAATATCCCACCCATGATAGATTTGATTGATGTGGTAGTCTATCGTGGGTGAAATTGGTGAACATTACATTGTGTAAAGTGATCGCTTAAGCCAGCCGTACGATAGGTCGCAAGCCCTATGAATACTCAAAAATATTTTCACTTACTTTCCCATACAAAAATATAGCTTCTATTATATAATAATATCTTAATTAATGATGTCCACTTGAGAATACAATCCAGTTTTGTGTTCTTAAAAAATTAGGACATTCTCAAAATATTCTAATTTATTTATGTAAGTTGTACTATTAAATGAAATAAATCCGACACTTTTTGATTAATATTTAATATTTATGCATATAAAAGTAAATAAGCACATTACTTAAGGTATACAAAATGTAAACACATCAATTCTTTTTAAAGAAAAACATGGCATGAAATATTTTTCTGTATAATGTCGTTTTAATTCATTTATCTGATTTGCTTTAAGAACAAGCATTTGATGGAGATAAAAAAAACGTATTACTTTTCTACCTTGACTCTTACACACACAAACGCGATACCTCATAATATGAAAAATATGATATATTAAGGGCATTAGAGAAACATTATCATAAATTACAAAAAATACGGGGAAAGTACCGATTAAATATCGGTACGGTGCCCGCGCCAATATTCCAGCAATGCAAATTCCTGGAGCCTGGGGTAAATGAGCTATCGTTTTCCGATCGTGTTTGCATTTCTAGTAATGAAATGAAAACCATTATCCATGGTCGGGCGGCGGTCAGTACTGCGGCTAATGGCCGTGTACCCTGTACTGAATGACATACCGATCCTCTGCTTTGTGGTATTTTGATTTGGACAGTGTATCTAACGATCCGGTCGTTTTGCCCCGTGCTGGGTCAACCCGCACTGGAATGGACACTGAATTTGTTTGCACATATATATGATAGTGAACAAAATAAAAAAGTAGGTAATAAATATCATGATTAAATTTATCGTTTATATGTGTAGGGAGATGCTGACTCAACGTGATTTCTATGGCGTGCGTACTTGACCCAATACAGTTTTGCAATAAGTATTTGGGTTAAGTAGTGTTGTATTGTCACGATAGTGCTGCGATAGAGTAGAGTGAAGCGAGTAGATTAATAGATTAAAGACACGATACTGCAAACAAAGATAATGCATCGTAAGTATCATGCAGTAACGCAGAGGGGGTATATATGTCGCAGCCATCTGGTTAAATTAGCCAGGTAATTGGACGCCTAGGCCGTTCATTAAACACCGGCATCCGATTGGATGCCTAGGCCGATAGTTAAATGAACTAGAATCACTCAACGTTTAACAACTTGGCGTATTGAAAGTCAGCCCTTTAAAGATGACTGACCAAAATAGCCAAATGGTCCAACTCTAACCTAACTTAACCAAACATCACAAATTCATCAATATCCTATTTAACTACATGACACTACATGACTATACGACGTTCAGCCATCTGATTAAACATAGCGCTCGATGACTTGGCTGGTTGTCCTTCAGCCATTTAATTGGATGCCGGCGTTTAATGAACGGCCTAGACGTCCAATAACCTGGCTTATTTAACCAGATGGCTGTGACATATATATTAGCTGGAACCCACCATTTTATGTCACTATTTATAATCTTCATAAAATCTCCACAATAGGTTTAAAGTTTTATTTTATTCAGTTTGATGCTGATGATAATGTAATTGTACGACTTCGCTTCATCTCACATATCACCCTTACGCCTTGTCAAATTTTTTCATACATTGTAATCATCGTCGTCTTCGTTGCTAGGCCTCATATTTGAAGATCGCCTCGCTTTCCATTTATATCTCCATCGACGTTGCAACCTCTTGTGTGAAAATGGACCACTAGAGGCACAGATTCGTCTACAAACATCGCAGGTTAAATTATGTCATTGTCGGTGCCTCTGATAAAGGGCGACATCGCGCCTTCTGTTTATGGTTTTTCTTGCTGCCGTTATATCATCCGGTCTATGACACATATGTAGGCCCTGCACAAATCCAAGAAAATGTTCACCACTTCACAGCATCGTGGAATCGCAAGAACGCTTTGCTCCGTTCACTGATGTTGGACGTCATCATCGTTATGTCTTATGTTGTTATCTTCATTGAAAATAGATATGAAAAGAATTTTTAACGTCTTCCTCATCTTCCACCCATTATCCTATTGGGTCGGGGTCCCGCACCGCATAAAAGTTTCCAACATTTCCTGTCTTGGGCTTCGCTATTACATCTGCAAACGAGCTTCTGCCTTCTGGTCTTGCCTGGAATATCCGCTTTGGCAGTATGACTGCCGTCATGTGCAAGATATGTCCCAGCCACCATAACTGTGATTGTTCGATAAATTTCAATAAGGGTTCTACTTCATGACATTCTCATATTTGAGTATTTCTGATTCTGTTCCTTCTGGTAACTCCTACTTTGCTTTGAGCGAGTTCTTTCAGATAATATCCAGATTTTTCCATGTTATATATATTAAAAAAAAAATAATAGCATCATTAAGAGATTATTGATCATCTTCATTGACTACCCTTTACAGATAATACACAACATGATCTCTCTTACCCCTATGATCTCTGAACCTGATTTGTAAGAATCATCTGAACTCGGCTCTCTCATGTGTGTACCTTATTGTGGGAGGCAATTTTTTCCAGTCCATAGAACCAGCCACGCAGAATTCTCCATCATAGAACATCGCGCCACCGGTATACATCAGTTTAACCGACATATTTACAGCTGATTAAGCAGATCATGTTTGACAATGCGTAATTCTATGATAGATAAAAAAAATATATGCAGATTTATACACTGTGGCATTAGCACGTTCTGAGATGAAACTCGTATCTTTTAGAGTGTTTTTAGAAAAATATTTTTGATGGATATTATTGCTCTACGTTACTGTTGTAGAGATTATTCATGATAATCATTAAATTGGGTGAGAAACTTAAACTATATTATTTATAATTTAAGTTTTTTGCGGTGTTACTGTAATTTTAATGAAATTATCGTTTCGTATATTTTGAAAATATATTCTCGTTAACAACAAACTAATCATGCTAATAAATATTGAAAACTTGTGATAAAATTAAAATTGTAATCAAAAATGCTCCTGGTTTTATAAGATTATTTTTATTAAAACGTATTATGTAAGTATATTTATATCTCAATGAATAAACAAATATAATTATCTGTCTAAATGACACCTACTGAATGCTCAATTGACTATACATACGTACATTCAATTGACATGTATGTTCATATTCAATGTACACTCAATTGTATGTACATATTCAATGTACACTCAATTGTATGTACATGTTCAATGTACACTCAATTAACTATACGTACGTAGTTTTATCTCAGAATATTCATCGGTATATTTCTTATCATGAATGCTTTAAAACATGCATAATTGAATATTCCCATAAGAAGCTATAAAAATATCTGAGAATATTATAATATTCTTTAAATCGAAAAATCCCCTCCGCGAGGCTTCCTATAAATCATTTCCCAATTCCTACCCGACGCATATTATTAGTCGCCCGGCCGTAATCCCATCCCTAATCCGACGATTGCCGAAGTTTGATCGCCGGCCCTTCGGCACCGCTCGGGCGCGTGACGTCACGCGGCCGCAAAAGGCCGGAAGCCGGAATTGCAAAACCTCCTCCAGCGCGGCCCACGGCACGATCAATTAATCATCATAAAATCCCACTTGCGGATGAAATTCCATTTTAACAAGCTTTTTTCGGCTTACTTCGCCAACACATTTCGAGTGCTTTGTATGATAAACGTCAAGAGAAGCGCGTAAACCCCCCGCATTCACAGGGCTTAGGCCCCGGTAAGCTCCGCGAATGTGGCACTCGCGTGTCGGAAATCAACGAGAAATATGGGGTTACGCATGACGGACCAAACATGGAAAACGAAAAGATTAATTCGTAAGAACGAACGTTGCTTACATCTTAGCATAAAAATATAATTGTGTGCAGAAATATATTTGCGTGCATGAACAGAAGTTTTAGCTCCAGCACTTAAAGGACAAAACAAGTGGAAATTTATACGCCCAGAACTTTATACGCTGAGCATTTTACGATTTTATAGCTTGTAATATGACAGTGCTACTGTCGTAGTAACAATTTGTATAAAGGAGATTTTTGCAGAACGTATTAACTCAACTGAAAGCCACCTTGTATGTATAATAAAATATTGAGTATTTTATGCTATTGATGTACAAAATATACTATAATATGTTTAATGGTGCTGGGCCTATTTTACTCTATAAAAGTTTTGGCATACAAATTAAATATAGCAAATTTAGTATAATCGAGGCAGGTTAGTACTAACAAGTTCAAGTTGGGCTAGAAGGAATGTAGGAACTATTTAAAGAAAAAAAATATGGGGTACGGTTAGAGATGGATGGATAGGGAATTCTCTAATGTTTTAAAATGTATTTCTTCGTAAATCTGTCGAATTCATCCACCCACATTGGGCTGAAATACAATAGAAATCTTGTATTTACTATCAACACTTCCTTATTCTCTACATTATATCATTAACCCTCTTGAATAATAACAATGTAATTTTATACTAGTGATTAAATAAAGTAATAAATTATAGTAATTCCTGTGGTATAGTGGACAAGATAGGCCTCATTTCATTCTCTCTGACAAAGCGATGTAACAAAATATTGTTGTTTTCACACTATCATCAGCAAATCATTGCACAGAAAAGGTATGAAAATATTGTGTGTTGTGTCGACAATACATAACATGTGTATCAAAATCACATAAAGGTGAAATACTGATTAAAAAATAATATTAGATTTATGAACCTTAATTTTTCAAAATTTTTTTATCCGCAGTCTGTATACAAAGAAATCAAATTCTCATTCGAGTGGGTTTTATAATTCAGTGCCTCGCATCGTTATCAATAAATTGAAAAATCCACCACCGTTGCCAAGTAAATCTGACTCTTATAATGAGACTATCCGGGATAATCCCGAGAAATCATTCATTTATGACCCCGAAGCGTTCCTTTGACGAGATCCCTTTAGTGCGGTCCAGGTCTTTCAAGGCCTGCAGTCAGACTGAAAAGGAATTATTTATCTTAAATTATGTTTGTTTTTTGAGGTTGTACTATGAATTAAATAAAATGTAATTAATTTACTCATCAGTTCAAATATTTCCTTTAATAATTGGAATAAGTAATTGTGATGTTCTATCAAAACTACATTTATTAAAAGTTATATACTATGTTAGAAGTGAAATTAAGAACAAAAAACTGTATATACATGATATAAATATAATTTTCACTGTGTTTTCCTTTGCTTCATTGTTTTTAATTGCTTACCCGAAATATGCATTACATCAATAATAATAATCAAATATTTTTTTATATTAAAGGAAACACATTCTTATTGTGAAGTTGCAATTTCAGAACAAAGTTCTATGAATTATTAAACAATTCTAATTGATTAATATAAATTGTTAAATAATTTTTTGTTTACTTTTGAGTGTTTTGAGAAATTAAAACTTATTAACATTGCTGCTAGAAATTTCACAGTAGCAAATTAAACACTACAATTGGTGCTCTGTTCTGTAACACCAGTATTTTATAGTATTATAGAAGGCAGTGCTTTTCCGATTCATTTTACTGTATTATAGCGAGCAATGCTTTTCCGGTTCAAAAAAATAATAATAAAAATACGAGTTTATATTTAAACACGTACTTATCAGTAGCATTGCTAATTTTTTTACGTATATAATTAATATTTGTGAAGTTAAAATAGAACCATCTTGCTAGTTTCCTGGAACGAGACTCAATCCCCCAACTAAGTAGCATTAGATGAATATATTAAGTACTGTACCAATAAGCAAACGGTAATGAAGACACTCTTTTATTGATAAAATATTCAAGATATATAAAAGTAAACGCTCGGTAATATTTATTTTCTCAAAGATATTTCTTATGTAACCAATCTTGAATTTGGATTTGAAATATAAAGCTGCCAGAACCACATTTTTAGTGCATTTATTCTTAGATCAATGCATGAAAATTAACAAAACAAATTTCCTTGCACGTGTCCACATTTTGGTGGTTTAGGTGGTGCTTTTATCTAGACAAATGGTGTTACTTTTTTCGATATATATTGTCACGGAATCGTGGGAGACAAATAAAAGTCTAAAAACAATCATCATATTTTTTCACTACTCTAGACAAGAATTTAATTGAAGCACTAAATTTTTCTAGAATATTTCACACATGTTCGCAATTCACGATACTAGAATCTTTACTATCTAGACTTTACGTCAATTCGCACGTAAGTGGTCGCACTTATTTCCAAACACTTGTAAAGTAGTCCCCTCAATTTATTTTCGGTGCCCGTACTCGCTGGCCGCACAGTATCGCCAATGGTTTCTATGGAATCACCGAAATATTACAATGAACAACTCCCTGCGCACGCCCGCTTGCTTTTTACACAAAACGTTGATTTCGCGATGCTTCTAGAACTTTTTTTCAACTAGTTTCTCTACATTTCTAGTAGTTTCTCCATATTTCAAGTGATTATTACAATAGCCAAGTTGATCCTAGATTCATATGAACCATTCGAGAGGCTTCAAAATCGTGCAGTTAAACTCTCGTGACAATATTTAAAAACTTAGTATCTCAGTCATTTTATTTGTTTGTTTTAATACATAACTTTGCCTCTACAATGAATTTTATGACAGAAAATCCATACACCCAATTTTACCAAAAAAAGCCTTGTTGAAGTAGGTGGTATCTTGAATATAAATTGAGTTCATTTATTATTGATTTCAAATTCGCAATTTCTTCTTCTTCGGTCTTTTCTCGTCTTTAATCGATTTTTATTTATTTCAAATTTCACGAAAATGACAAAGGTATTATAAACGAATTATACGATGAATAAAAATCTCCCTGCATGAATAAATTAATAATAAAATTTGAATAAATAAATGGAACAAAAGCAATTAAATTGATAATACCTTTCTCGAACGAAAATCCAGCCAAGAACCTCGCAATAGATTTGGCAAGCGACGGAATGGCCGTTTTCCCGCCAGAATAATCTTCGGTATTATTTTTTACTACGGATTTTGCGATTTTATGTAACTTTTTTAAAGTTACGCGAGTTGGAGGCAAAGGAAATGACGTCATCAACGAAAATGGCTGCCGATCGAAAGGGCGGAATTCTTCGAAAGCGAGGAATGCGATTTCGTAAAATGGAAACAATTTAAGTGGAGAACTCCCTTTGCGGTAAATGGTGGACTCTATTTATTTAAAAATTTCAACTTAAAGTGAAAGTATTTTTTAATTATAGGATGAACTCCCACGCAAGCATGGTAGAGCATTATTTAATACAAACCGAAAATAATATAATAAAATAGCCGTCAAAATGAAGTATTTTTAAGTAAGTTAAATGAAAATATTAACCTCTTCTTAGAAGATTTTCTGCATTAAAAATTTTTTTTAGAAAATATTAAGAAAATTTTTGTTTCTTGAAATTTATATATATTATTTTATTACAATATTTTTTTATATTTATTATTTTGATTATTGAGTTAAATCAAGAGATTTATTTAATTATTTTGATTAATCAAATGATTAATAATGCCTCCCTGGAGATATAATCAAGTATTGTGTCCTCGAAAAATTTGGAAATACTGAAAATATTCTGAATACACAAATACTGGTCTAAAAAGGAGTATTGAATTAATTTTCAGGGGTATTCTAGTATAATTTAAGTAATTTGGAAGAATCTCATAAACACATATAAAGGGTATTGTTTCAAAAAAATCCAATCAAAATAAAGATATCTAATTATCAATAGTGACATCTGTATTGGAATATGGGAACGACAAAGCTTTGGACCGCAGGAGGCGGTAGTAAAAATATAACTCACATACAAAAAAAGTTTTGTGAGTTAAACATATATGCAACTTCCAAATATTCGATGGATAGATTTGGTAATCAATCATGGGTGGAATTGGTGAACGTTACATTGTGTAAAATGGTAACTTAAGCCAGCCGTACGATAAATCGTAAGCCCTATAAATACCCCAAAAATTTCCATACCTACTTTTCCATATAAAAATATAGCTATATCTTGTATAACTGTATTATAAATTTTGCCATCCATATAATTTTACCTTTGTATTTGACTAATATAACATTAAATGTGGTCATTTATGGCATAATTGTAGGTCGTGGTTCGATCGAGGGTCCATTAAACTAATAATAGAGTTAATTTTAAATAAAAAAAACTTATTTTTGTTTGACGTGACACGTTTTAATATTTGGATAGTTATTTTTGAAAACAATACATTTTAAGGTGAATATTTTTACTCTAACGCGATATACCTATTGGTTTTGTTGTTTACTTTTCGAAATAAATTTTACTGTTTATTTTTATCTAACAAGAAGAATCTCGCAAGTCTCATGGCATCACTCCAAATCGAGATTGCTTCATTGTTGTAAAACAAATAGTATTGGGTCAAGGAAGTTACATAATTTTATGTTATCATATTCGCTTGACAATATTACAAAAAATGTTTTTATTCAAAATTTTAGTTTTCTACAGCCATAGTCAATTATAATTATGAACAGTTTAAAACATAAATAAACAGGGTATATATATTCAATATTTCTGAATTATCTTGTGTAACTTCTTAGACTATCAATATAGAAACCAATACAGCCGGAGCGGATAAATTTCAAACTCTCTCTGATGGTGTACAAAAGTCTTCAAAGAAAAGCACCACAAAATTTGATCGACCCCTCTGTATCCCAGAGAATATCACTGGAAGACGGCTCACACTGCGGTCAGCTAAATCGGAGGCACTCTGCAGGCTGGTAGTGCCAAGGAGACCTGGAGCCACCAATTTTGCAGAACGTGCTTTCAGCTTTGCGGACCCAGCTATGTGGAATCAGTTGCCTCCAGAACCAGGAACTCTTCCCGTTTAGAATTCAACTCATACACAGAAAGCGAGTGTTACATTTCTTTCCTCTTCCCACCCTTCCCATTTTATGCATTATCATAATTTAAATCTTTGAAATGATTACCTATCATGATTTAAACTTTTATCACATATTCTTTATCATTTCAGCTTCGAGAAAACTTCATTGGTCATGCTAAGTAAATATTTTTTTATATTATATAATTTTTTTATTACATTGTACTGTATGTTTAAAATAAAATAAAATAAAAATAAAACGATTTTTAATTGAAATTGGAAGATTCTTGAAGTCTCTACACGAATCTCGAGACGACTGGACTGTAATCGTAAATTCTCAAAACGTCGCGAAAAACATTTTTCTATAAAATGCCGACTGGATGGCCACGTCACAATCAGTCTTTAATTAACGTAACCATTGCGATATTAACGACAAAGCGAGCGCAGTGTGATCAGCGCGTAAATAAAAGAAATACCTTTCGGCAGGAAAAATGCGTGTGCGAATATTGAACGGATTTTTTTTAGAAAGTGATCGAATCAATTAAAACACTATAAAATGGTGTAAATTAAGAAACAGAAGTATGTGGAATATTCTAAATCATTAAGCGACTATTAATTTAATAAAATTGTTCCGATTTAATTCATTTTCAGTGACATTTTGCGTAATAAATATAAGTTAATTGTTTTAGTAATTTCATTTGCCTTCCACGGCTACGTTTCATGGCATTATTAATACAATTAATAAGAATACACTTTTTTAATTTAAAAACAAGTGGCGAAAACAAAACCAAGTATTCTTATTAATTATAAAAATCTGTACGTTTAAAAATAGATGGCGGACATTTATCTCTCGGTGAAGATAAACTCGAAGAGTGGATGGCGGAGTTAAGGATGCAATTGCACTCTGCTAGCTGCATCTCCGAGACGCAGATCTCACCGCCCCCCGCGGTGGTCTCTCGGCCACCCGCTGACGTAAATGGTAAGTAATGAAAATAATGGGTGCTAATTCACAACCACCACGTAAGGGTACTTTGCGCAACGTTCAGTTTACTTTGTTCCGATAAAATATATCGCGTTTATAAACTGTCGGGAATTTACTGTAAAGTAAAATGAATCTGGTAGTTCAATGTCTTGAATGGAATCAAATGTTTGTTTGCTTATTTAAACATTTTTGAGACTTTTGAAAAATATAAGTGAAAGATTAAATCTTGAAATTTCTGCCAAAAACGTGGGTCTCATAGTAAACCAGCAGCAGAACAAATACATGGCCGGATGCACCCAAAAAATCCCATCTCTCTCGTGTGGAAGTCAAAATTTTGAAACGGTACCAAGATTTACATACCTACAATCCCTGTTAACAAGCAACAATAATACTACAGAGGAGATCCAGAAGCGCATAGTGAGCACAAATCGCTGTTTTTTCCGCCTCCAAAGGCAGATAAAATCCAGACTGCTGTCCAGAAATACCAATATGTTAGTGTTCAAAACGCTTATTAGGCCAACTAAGAGGAATGAGCGAGCACTGGACGTTTTTGAAAGGAAAATTTTGAGGTACATCTTCGGAACGGTTCTAGAAAATGGACTTTGGCGCAGACGTTACAAAAATGAGCTCTATACTCTGTTTAAGGAGCCAAACGTCACAAAATTTATAAAACTGGGAAGACTTCAGTGGCTGGGTCATGTGGAGAGAATGTCCGAGCATCAAGCACTAAAGTCCCTGTTGAACTCAAGGCCAATAGGGCGAAGAGTTTAGGATGGCTAAAATAAAGATGGTGTGACAACGTCCACAAAGACATCTCTGCCTTGGAGCTTCGGAACTGGAGAGAACTGGCACTAAACCGAGATGAGTGGAGGAATATTCTTGAGAAGGCCAAGACCCACCAAGGGTTGCAGTGCCAAGAGTGATGGTGATGATGATAAGTGAAAGACACGGTATGCGTTATACACTTAAAAGAAATGTTTATAACATTTGTAGGGAGACTAAATCAAAAACAAATATATTCATAATGATTGTGTTTTGGCAGATATTTCGATTACCTCATGGTATGAACTTGTTTATTTATACGACTGAAATTAAGGCTGCGTGTTTCTGGGGATCTATGCCCATCTGTCGAAGCATGATCTCCCAACACTTTATGTGTGGTATGTAAATGTGTGTAACAACAGATAGATGTGAATGAATGGTAAGATGGATATACAGGATGACCATAAAATACTCACTGTTGGTTAAATATCGAGTTTATTGAAGGTACAGGCAAGGGCGGATCCAGCTTTGGCGCCAGGGGGGGGTCACATAGTCGTGGTCAAGTCACAAGAAGTTATAATTTAATTTTGATAATAATAGATACTTACAAGTAAAACGTAGGTATTTTATTAATAAATGTACCTACTGTACTTAAAATACCTACCAATATTTAAATAACAAAATCACTTTTCCTTTTACGTCCTCTCCCGAAACACGTTATCACTTCATCTACTCCAATGGGTACGTTTTTATGGACGTGGAGAAGTGGCAGTCCGGTTAGACGTTCTTCAACCATTGAAGCTCTTAGCCACGATTTGATTCTTCGCAACGTAGAGAAAGACCTTTCCGCCGTCGCTATACTAACTGGTAGTGTAGCCATAATACATAAAAAATTTCTTATATTAGGATACATCTCAATATCGCAATTTAAAATAAAGTCGGAAATCGACTGCGTAACAATGTATAATCGGTTGCTAGTTGTTTCACAGTTTCAATGTCTTGATTACTGTATTCGCTTTTTGGCATGAAAACGCTTAGTTGAAACAAATTAAGTATTTCAAGAGACAGACGGTCCTGTAGGTCACTTAATATTGAATCCAGAAGAGGGATGTATATTAGGGTGTCCCGTCCATGTGCGAGAAAAAAAAATTTTTGAGCTACATAATCACAAGAGGTATCAAAATTTGCGCAATTTTACACGAATTGCGAAAAAGGTAACAAAAAATATAATTGTTCGTCATCTTGAGGGCTCTACCGAGCTTTGAAGTTTTGTAAATTTTACGTTTTTATAGAGTTAAACCGTTTGCCTAAAATAATTTTAAAAAATCATGTTTGAAAGGTATTTTAGTATTGAAATTAATGAAACAAAGCACAAGAAAATAAAATAAACAAAATATAGATTATAATCAAAGACAAAAACTAAAAATTTTAACTTATTTTTGTATCCAAAATTTGGCATTTCTGCTCGAGATTGCATCCTGATTCTATAAAGCCATCTCTAGAAGTAACGTCAGTTACACTTTGTGAGGCGTCTGTTATATTCACTAGGACCCGAAGTGCAACCATCTAAGGTCAAGAATAAATGACGAAAGGGTAAGCATACAAACACACCATTGTAACGGTCTCTGCAAATACTCTAAATATTGAATTGAACCATTCCAATCGGTTTTAGTTGCAGTTCCGTCACATTCAACGCAAATCACGTCATCTTAATTCCAACCTCGACCCTCTACTAAAGTTGTGATCGAAGTAAGAATTCCCTTTGCAGTGCCACGTCTTTCGGTATTGTGTATCCCAAATAATTTTATCCAGGCTGTGTTAAAATTGAGATGTGATCTTCTAAAACTTCTTTGCGATGGTCTTTTCGTCCATCAAAGTAAATGCTTTTTATAACAATACCTCCAATATCTTTTGAAGCTTCCGGGCTTTAGATACATCTCTGTAGATCTTATTTTTATCAATAACCAGAGTTAAATCTTCGGTAGAAACCAAGCCAACGTCAGTCAAAACCGCAGAAGCAACAGCAGCAGCAGATTGCGTGGATAAACCACAGATTTTAGCAACTATCGGCATGTATTCCAATTCGCCGTTGAAGTCAATGGTGTCCGTCGAGGGCGAGTTTGTCGGGGATGACTCTGTTATCGGATATGTTTCTGGGGAAGATTCACGCACTGAATTTTCATCACAATTTGCTGAGACATAATCGGTTTCTTGAGTAAAACACGAATTTTTGTTACCCTTATTGACTCTAAAATTTATCTCTGCTGGCGTTTAATTAATCTAGCCGTTTCTTTCTTATCAAAACCGCTTATAACCATTTTCCTATCATTTATTTGATCCAACAAAAACTTCTCTCATTGATGTAAACTTTATTAGGTTTTAGACATGAACAAGATTCAAATGAAGTGCATTTACAAGCGGAAACGTCAAAAAGTTTCTCAGATGACTAAAAAACATTTCAGTTTATTTTCAAAACTATCATTTTGTTTGGTTTTAGATTATCTTTTCAAATTGAGATGCTTTTCGAAATTGGATTTCACTAATTAAATAACTGGTTCCTTAGTTGGAATCGAAGTTTTGGTACAAATATTGTTGATCTCTTCGGAAACAATCACATATATATCTGATTTGGATGGATCTTTTCAATTATACGTGAATTTCAGGTCGTTCTTGACAAATTAAATAAATTAAATGACGTCCCTTATAGTTGGTAGCTGCTGATTGTCAAGTTCTTTGTATGGTCCGAACATAGCATAAGTAGTCTGACTACGCCTCGAACTTCTTATTTAAAAATCACAAAGTCCGCTTTTACTACTGTAACAATCGCCATGGTACTTTTATGGCATAAAAATTATTTTGGCTACGAAGAAAACATTCGCGAGTCAAGTCAAGAAAGTCCTCAAAACAAGTTCAAACTTGAGGGTATTTACAGGTTGAAACCTAACAAATTCGAAGTTGCTGGTAACGTGTTGTTGCATGCAAATCGAAACGTCATGTATGATTTACACCTGAATAGAATAAAAAGGAAATATTTTTTTGTATTTAGTTCAGGAGCCAAAATTGAAGATAGCGAAATATCAACATAAAAATGACAATTTTTCAAAACTTTGTAGATCGGCAGAACCCTAAAAATTTAGTTTTATTTTATTTTTAAAATTATTTTGGTAATTTACGCTCAATTACGTAAGTTTTGAGAGGTATTGTGTTAATATAAGTCAAAAATTATTATCGGGACAGCCTAGTGTATATGGCTCTGCGGAAATACTCTTCAGCAGATTGAGCAGGTTGGTTATTGGTCCTATGTATTTGTCTTGACACTATTCTGGGACATTTAATTTCTACATCTAGCTGCTTAGCTACTTCTTTAGCCTCTTCAAAAAGCTGTTTTTAAATTACGTCCGCATTTTCTCTTTTATTTTGTAGAACACTTATAGTATCATTAATAGCGTCCGCAGCTTTTTTTAAATCAATCGAGTTCGATTGCAGTATTCTGCTTAAAGATACAGTAGTACCTGAAAAATAAAAAAGTTAGTAAGTGACTGAATGTGAGTATGAGTATTTTAATTAGTGGTCCACCTAGGTCCTGGACCCAGCCCAGGGGGGGGTCATGACCCCCATGACCCCCCCCCCTGGATCCGCGCTTGGGTACAGGTTACAATGGTATAGTTCGCAGAATACAAAGAAACTGTATCGAGCAGCGTTCGAATGAAGAGTAACCGTGGTACCAGCGTGCTACCTGGTGGTACCTCACCGGTTGTATCGGGCATGTGATTGGTGGTTTGCCTCGAGCGCGATTGGTCTATTTGGTACGCTTGAGGGACCAGCATCCGGGCAGACCTAGATACTCCATAGTATTAAAAAAATTAATTTAATTCAAAATTTTCACTACATATACAACAGTTATTTAATTACCTGGTCATAAGCAGCACTAGACTGCTCCTCTCAAAACTATATTAGTCATAAATAGCTCTTATTGTACAGTACAAATTTTAAATTAAAATTATATTTTTAATTAAAATGTTGCACCACGGACTAACTGCCGAATAATTTAACGATATAAATTACAGAGACAAAACTATTTATATGAGAAACGGTGGCCCAGTGTGCTTATGACGTGTATGAGCTGGCTTAAATGATCATATTACACAATACAATATACCATGACAGACTACTACAACTATCAAATTTCGGAAGTACTCTCATTATCAATAACGATATCAGTATTGGATTATAGGAATGACAAAGTTTTCGACTGCAGGTGGCGATAGTAAAAATACAACTCACATACAAAACAAGGTATTCTAGTTAAACACATATAAAACTTCCATAAATTTTCTAGATGTGGTAGTCCATCATGGGTGGAATTGGTGAATGATACATTGTTTAAATTGATCACTTAAGCCAACCATACGATAGGTCGTAAGCCCTATGAATACCCAAAAAGTTTTCCATACCTACTTTCCCATTTTAAAAATAGCCATGTCTCTATGAGACATCTATGGCATATCTTAATTAATGATGTTCCACTGGGGATAAATTCAGTATGATGTTCTTGAAAATTTTGAACATATGTACACAAAAAATTCTGAATATTAGGTCCTTACATATGAAATTGGCGTTTAGTATGGGAGGAACATAAAGCCGATTTTTTTTATTATAATATATTTATTTAATCAAAGTATGTACCATTGCTATCTATGCACTTTTGCCATCTCATAGGTAGTTCATCGATCCCTTTACTAAAAAAACCATTCGGACCGGAATCAATAAAATCTTTGAAGGCGGTTTTGACTGCCCCATCGGAGTTGAATTTTTTCCTTTGCAAGAAGTTATCCAAATTTCGAAAAAAATGGTAATCTGTTGGGGCAAGGTCCGGAGAGTACGGTGGATGTCTTAGACATTCCAATTGAAGCTCCTCTAATTTGGTAGCCGTCTGTTGTGCAGTGTGTGGTCTAGCGTTATCATGAAGCAGCAGTGGCCTAGAGCGATTAACCAGCCTCGGTTGTTTAGCAGCTAGCTTTTCCATCATGGTTTGCAGTTGCTGATAATAGACATCTGCCGTAATCGTCTGGCCAGATTTAAGAAAGCTGTAGTGAACGACACCAGCACTAGTCCACCAAACGCTCACAAGTAACTTTTTTGGAGTCAATTTTCGCTTGGGGCATGGTTTGGCTGGTTCGGCAGGGTTCAGCCATTACGATGAGCGTTTCCGATTATCGTACAGGATCCACTTTTCATCACAGATAATGATTCGATTTAAAATCCCTTCATTATTGTGAGGGTTGAGTAATACAACGCAGCAGTCAAGTTTTTCATTTTGTAAACTGAGTGACGCAATGAAAAAAACAATTGAGGAAAAAACAAATGAATTATAATTTTCAAAACACAAATACATGAATAAATAGCTGTATAAATTTGGATTTGGAATTCCTAACCAAAGAGAAGATATTTGAGATCAAATTTGCCAGTACGGCAAAACGCCAATTTCATATGTAAGGACCTAATATATATAAACTTGCTCAAAAGGAGTAGAAAAATTGAAATAATTTTCAGGCATATTCTAGTGTAAATGTTAATAAATCGGAAGAATGTCATACCTGTATATTTTTTTTATTTATTTAATTTAATATATGGTACAAATACAATTCTAATATATTTACATATCAAATTGACATTTTTTTAAATACAAATAAATTTTAAAGTCATGTAGACCTCATCAGCTATTTTATATATATATATATATATTAGATATATCTATATATAGATATATTATATATATATATATATATATATATATTAGGTACGTATGCGTTCAATTAATAATACAGCAAAAAAAGGTAATTTGATATTGAGATATTGAAGTATTTTGAAAAAAGCTATAGATTTAAATGTAAAAAATGTTTACAAAAAAATATATAAATAAAAAGTAAAATCATTCTTATCCAAAAAAAAGATATCTCATTATCAACGGCGACATCTATTCTAAATATTTTAAACTTTCGAAAAACAATCTTAAGCTTTACATGAAATAACGTACACATACTATTTCACAAGTATTAAGTAGGTGGCGCTAGTATTATATTTTATTTCTGAAAAGATAAGAAGTACATTCGGTTATTACGCTTTTAGATCCTGGCCATAAATTAGGTGCCTACACATTAGGTTCTAGGAATCCAAACATTTTCCAAAGCTCTCACCGACGTTTATCCGAAAGGGGTGGCGAAGCTCCGCCTGTATTTCGCTAAGCTTTAAAAGCTTTAACCGGAACTTAAATCATCCCGTTCCTTAAAACTTGCGCGTCATATTATTTGTATGTGTGGATAAACCCCTCCTGGATAATCTCGCGCGCGGTCCACGGAACATCTGAGGACGACGACGGGTTAAAGTTTACTTTCTGAACGTTAAATGAATCATTTGAAAAATAACCAAGAGGCGCCAACACTGAATGACCAACTTTTCATAAGTAGGTAAAAAATAAGATATGTAATAGAATAATATATATTTTTATATCTTTGTACATGCGGCTACTTAGACAAACTCAAATGTATTTTGGAAAAAATTATCTTAAAGAAAAAAGGCTTTGAATCATGTATACGCCAGTGATGACGTGGAGTGGAGATGGTGGCCCTTACAAAGAAAAGTGTAGAAAAACTCAAATCGATCCATGGAGAGATCAATGCTTAGTGTAAGCCTAAGAGATAGAGAAAATAAGAAATTACGAAATTAGGCGCAGAACTAGAATAGTGGATAACGTGGATCGTGTAGCAAAGCTAAAATGGCAACGGGCAGAGCATTTTGCAAGGCAGGAAACTACAAGATTGACTCTCATAGTTCTGATGTGGAGACCTTGGGAAAATAAAAGAGGCGTTGGAATACCTCAGAAGGGATGGGCCGACGATACATTTACTGCGGGAGAAAAAAAATGATACAACTAGCAAACAACAAGGAATGATGGAAGGGTATGTAAGAGGCCAATATCCAGCAGTGGAGAGATGAATGCTGAAGAAGAAGATAGAAATCTCATAGAGATGATGCTATTTATATGAGAAACGCGAATGGAAGTCTTTTATACGATGACACAGAGCTTACAACCTGTATAAACTGGCTTAAGTGATCATTCTACACAATGCAAAATTTACCAACTCAATTGTAAGAACATCCACACATCATTAACTTTTTTAATACTCCATATATGTTACAAATCAGAAAACTTTTCGATTATTTAAAGGGACTATTCTAAAGACATCTGTAACCTTTTCTCATGAACAAGTATACATAGATTTCGCGGCTGGTAATATTTCCTCTATATTTGTTCTCAGTAACATATCTACATATAAAAATATTTTAAGTTTAAATATAGTTGCCATGCAAACAGCGTCTTTCGATGTAAATTCGAGTAGTTCATCAGGTTTCGCTTCATAGTCTGTGGAATGAAAGCACCAATATTAAAAAATTACGACGAGTTTTCCACGTAAAAAGAGAAAAAGAAAAGTTAGTTAAAATCGATACATGTACAGAGAAAAATTATTTATGTTAACTCACTATTACAAATTAGTTATACTAACTCAATATTTTTCATATTTTCGCTTATCGCAATAAAGTTATTCCGTAGTAAAAAATAAAGCGCTTTCCTGATTTTTTCGCGTATGGCAATTTTTCTCAATTTTTCTGATTTCCATGGAATAACATAAGCATTCAAGGATGGGTTATGAAATATTTAAATCTTAATATATGTGTACCCTTATAAGTTTCCATATTATTATTTAAACTTATCCTTCAGTGAATGTAAAAGTAATTCATTTTTATTAAGTACATTTTCTTTCGGTTGATTGAATTTCATCGAGTTTACTTTTTTGAGCTCTATGGAGTACTATCCTGTTTGCTCTCATTTACAGTAGGTAACATTGTCAATTAGTTATTCGAAAATAATATCATACTGACAAATACATTGATTTTTAAATTGAGTTTTAATAAAATAATTAAAAAATTATATTAATAAAATTAAAAAATAGTTTCGTCTCTGTGAGACTTCTATTATTAATATTAATTAATAATTATCTCTCTATGGACAAAATATTTTTCCCGGAATATTCTATCGTGTTGAATAATTTGGAAAAATGTCATATACATTAAAAAAAATATATCATATACAAAAATGATATGACTTTATATTCCACCATAAAAATATAATGTTATTATTACGAACTGAAAAATTTATATAAACCATGTCACAAGAAGGACCATAAATGTCCCTAGCATAGTCCCTTCAAATATTTGAAAGAATACTGATTTTAAACATATATACAACTTTAAAAAAATTGATAATTAGTAGATGTTCGTAAGGTGGAATCGGTGAACGATGTATTGCGTAAAGTAATCACTTAACCCGTCGTACAGTCGTAAACCCTGGGCTACCCTATAATGACTTCTACACATGTACCATATTTCTAGCTTCCTCTTTTTGGGACTTAAAATAAGATTTATTTTATGCTTCGAATTTTGTTTACAATGTATTGGCAATGAATAGCATTTTCATATTAATGTTTTATTGGTTTCTCAAGTACCAAATAACAGCTGTTTTCACCATAAATTCCCGACTTGATTTTGTTTCTATTTGCATATTATTCTCTTGATTCCGAGATAGGCATTTAAAATTATTCACGGTTTCAAAATAGTACTTTTTGATTTGCAGTGGTCAAAGTAGTTCTTATTTAGTTGGCATGAAGTGATTGGATACTAAAGTATTGTGGGCCGTATATATAAATGGGATCCCTTGAGGACAAAAATCTTCTCTGCTGTCCCAAATTAAAATAAAACGACAACGTTAGATAAGGTTTAAAGATCCTCCAAAGAATATTAGTCCAGGACAGACGTCTGACACTGAATTGTATATCAGGCGAAGGCTGTCAATAGTCCAAAGCATAGGAGGTAGAAAGTGCGAGCGAAATAGCTTGTTCTCTCGGTTGAACTTGTCACTTGGTTGAAAAACATATGTGGTTTGTTTCAATTATATCGCTTAGCGAGCTAAGAGTTCAATAATATAGATAATTTTGCATTTTCCGAATTTCATTACCTCGATCTATAGTAGAAATACCCAAGAATAACAATATTTGTATAAAAATGTTTCTATGTAATATTTAAAATATTGATGTTACCATGTCTCTATTTCATGAACTATTTCGCTGTATTATTACGTAGTGGATTTGTGGGACTCGGAAGTCCATTACTGCAGTCACAATAGAGAACCGTCCATCCTTTGATATCGCCTTTGTGGTACAGTCTACTGGACACTCCCATACCTCTTGCAGGACTGTCTTGACATTATCCGCCCATCTCTATCTTGGTCTTCCCCTTGATATCGATCCTGTTGGCCTATGTATGGGGGCTTTCTGGTTATTAACAATCTCATTTACTCTCGCTTCATGTCACTCTAACTGTCATTTTCCTCGTGGTACAGTATACCGTTCCTGAAGTTCCAGGTTCCTGAACCTCGTTATCATTGTACAAATTCACGTTTATGTCTGGACTATGTTCATTCATATTGATTCTGATGCAAATCCCCAGACTCATGTATTGATGGAGGTAAATTGTACCGTAATAATGGATGGAAGATGGACAGGGTTAATGGGAATGATACCAAGTGGATTGTACTCGAATGACTTGAAAAAAAAAATGAAGTTCGACGCGCCTGGCCAAATATTAAACCAAACAACGATCTAACGTAATCAATGCTTTTGAGTGACACACGTTCACAAAACACGTACACGCCCATTGGTGCTCGGAGTCGACGATGATGGCGATATATTTTTTTCGACTAGTGAAAAAGACAATTAAGACTAGAATGAGAGAAAGTGATGTAAATGCCAACAAAATATATCGATTCGCGACCACGAGTCTACATAGTCCACATTTATTTATTTATTTATTGAATACACGGTACAACGTATCTTAAAAAAAACAATGTATATAAAGATGTATAGATTGATAGGTAATAATAAAAAAAGGAGATAAGGTACAATTCTATCAAAAACAATTAATAAAGTGATATATAAAGAAAAATAAAACATTAAGTGAATAACATAAAGTATAACAAAATTACATCAAATGAAATAATAGTTAACAAATCAAATATGAAATTCAACAATCAATAAAACTACAACAAATTAAAATAATTATGTCTGAAACTCAAGAAGCAACAAAATTACAACGAAACACACACACACACACATAATGAATTGTCAAGTGAAAAATTACCGAGAGATGGGTGAACGCTTTTTCGCATGTACTTTTTTTCAACAAATTCGTCACAATTCACATTGCCGCAAGATTATCTTGACGCGATCATTTAATTTTCATTTGCTTGTAAATACGTACACGAAATAGTTGTCAAGTCCCGCGCACCCTGGGTGACACCGCGCCGTGCGAACCGACATGCCGCCGGTCCGCGGTCGCGCCCCCTATGCGCCGCCGTGCACATAACACTGGAAAATATATCTCCCGCGCCAAATAATGCAGGGGGATTAATGTATAATTTACATGGAACCCCGTTTGGCCGCACTTAAGCAAACACCTCCAGTGTTAATTAGGAAAGTTTGAGGTGGCCCCGCAGTCACACTCCACCCTCCCCCCCCCCGCATAACTCCTCCCCCACCCCATACTTCGTGACGATTAAATCGCAAAACGTCTCTCGCGGGATGTTAAGTTTTTCATTGTTTCAGATTAGCAACATTGATTTGAACGGCAGTATTTCAAACACGGTATTTAAGATATCTAAAAGTGACAAATAATTTTGTAATATTAAATACAAAAAACACACTTAAGACCCAACGGTAAATAACGTCCCAGAATCTGTAGTTTAAATGAAAATTATGGTTAGGTTAGTTTAGATTAGGTTTAATAAATCTTTATTAATTAACCTATTTTTGGAAAAATACATTCAGATCGCCTATAAAACATTTGAACTACTCAAGACACTGCGTATTGCATCTTAAATACGTTGCGTTTAGATTAAGTAGTTGAAATCAGGAATATTGACAAAAATTTCATTTTTTTTGGTTTTTATTTTTAATTTTTTTTTTAATAATTTTGATTATTGAAGTAAAAAAGTTATCAACCATGTAAAAAGGGTTGAAAAAAACAGTAAGTTTGAAAACATAAATTATAAGTACACAAACTTATATTTTTCAATAATTTTAATAGGTTTAGGATAATCGTTTATTATGTAAGTTATAAAGATGGAGTTTTAAAGACTTCTCACGAAGCTATTCAGTCATAAAAGGCCCACAAATTGCAGCAGTTTTCTTCATTTTTTAAAGATCGTAGGTTTGATTATTTATTAAATGATTCAATAATTTTGTGTCATTTTAATAATATATTCGTATTTAAAATATATGTAACCTGATGATAAATTTTAATATGATATCTTTTTCATACAAAAATGCGATAAAAAACGCAAAAATCAAAACATCGAAGTAAAGATAATCAAAATATATAATTTATGTATGGAAAATGAATAATAATTAACTTCTTCTTCAAATGTAGCAAATTTATTTTGTGATAACATAATTATAATTTATATAAATTAACTTTGTTAAAACCACATATTTATTGAAAAAATTCAACATGTTTCGAAGCCAATGGCTTCTTCGTCAGGATAACAAAAATAATATTTAAAAATCATTTATCACAATTTGATAAATTAGAAATTTTGGAAATAAGAAATAGTGTAAATAGTAAATTGAATACTATAAATAATCAGGTCCTTTTTGCAAATAGTTATCTTTTAAATTTATTTTCATGTTAATTAGGTACCTACTTTATATTATCATTTTCCATATATAACTTTTTAATATTTTGATCTATACCTACTTCGATTTTCAAATATTATTTTTGTTATACTGACGAAGAAGCCATTGGCTTCGAAACATGTTGAATTTTTTCAATAAATAAGTGGTTTTAACAAAGTTAATTTATATCAATAATAATGATTAAGTTCGTACTAACATGAAAACAAATTTAAAAGATAACTATTTGTAAAAAGGACCTGGTTATTTAAAATATTCAATTAACTTTTAACGCTTTTTCTTATTTGGAAAATTTCTAAGCTTTTAAATTACTTTCTTTATTTCTCGTAGCTTTTCATTTAAAATCTCCCCAGTGTCCACCTTACAGATTTTTGAAAATAATAAAAAAATGAATTAAATGAATATTAATAATATTACGAATTTCTTTATTAAAATCACTGTTGTTTTATTATATTCTTCAAATAAATATCATGAGATCGCTACAAAAATACTTAATTTGCATGACGTAGGTCACAGTTAACTGTTGCCACGAGAACACCTCGGAAAATTTTCTCTGAGTAAGTGCATTCTAAGACTGTAGCAACATGTTGCATTTATCTCCTTCGTGACAAATGCAACATTGCCAAGTTTACGGCGATGGCAGGTGAGGTGACTGCGATAATATTTCATGAGTCGGGTCAAAAGTTGAGCCATCAAACCGCTCTGACCACAAAGAGGTTGCCGCGGCGGTAATGTATAAAAGAAAGATAACATCTCGTCCAGAGGTGCATTGTTCATTCAGTTACCGAGCAAATGGTCATTTCAGTCCACGTTGAGAGGGAGTTTAAAGCAATGAAAATGTTTTTATGTGACAGTAAATTTTATACGTTTCGTAAATCGCAGGTCAAATAGATTTCTCCGAACTTTTTTGATAAATACAGAGTGTAAAAATATTATTTACGACCTCGGAAGACATAATCAGTTTGGCCTCCACCCCTGCGGTGATAGGGCGCTCTCCTGATGACTGGATAAGACAAATATACGGCTCATATAAAATATTCGTTTTATATAACATACAAATAATAAGTGATTTTGATGCATTCCTGTGATATTTTAATATTAATTATCAAATTTTAGGAAAATATATGTCAATGACAATATGTATGTACTGGCTGTAACCCATCAAAAATGATGGTACTTTTACTTGCCGGTTACTCATGAATAATTATTTATTTATTATTAGCCGGAACCCATGAAATAGTTATAACGACTTTCCCCTGCTGGCGAAAGGGCGATTCTTTGGCGATTGGGCGGAACATGAAATGGTTCGCGTCTTTACTTAGTTTTGTATGTACTTTTTTGATTGGTAATGCAGGCTGGGCGATAGCAACATCGCTATCGTTGCCGCCTTCGGGTTTGCTGGCCCGGGGTTGAAACCCTATCTCCGGCTGTTTAATTTGTTTTTTTTTAGCCGTGAATTTGAACGAAATTACGGACGTTAC
This sequence comes from Agrypnia vestita, assembly GCA_016648135.1. Lineage (NCBI taxonomy): Eukaryota > Metazoa > Arthropoda > Insecta > Trichoptera > Phryganeidae > Agrypnia > Agrypnia vestita. The sequence continues at coordinate 99,012 of JADDOH010006563.1, read as the reverse complement.
TCGGAGTTACAGGGACAAATAGGCACATAGACGGACGGATGGACAGGCAGAGGAACAGATATAGAAATTATTATGATTGATTATAAATTCACATTTATTGGTTACACGATGTTTTACTAACTTAAAATGTGTATTTTTTTAATGAATGAAAGTCAAATTACTAAGTTTACAGCACTTTACTAGATATACAATAACCGTTTTCTCTTAAGAGGTTATGTAAAATTGTGGTTTGGGGATGGGTTTGAATAGTTAATTAGAGAATAAGGTATTCATTAGAAGAGGAATGCTTTTATGGGAAAATATTCAATAGAGGATTGTTTACAAATTTTATCTGATTATCAATTATATTTCACTTAAAATTAACACCTTTTCTTATATAATGTAGAAACTTTTAAATTCTTAGTTCAAGGGAACAAAGAAAGCATTTCGAATTACTTCGTTAATTCGAAATTCAAGGTACAAAAAAATCGCGACGTGATTGCTAATACGCCAAAATTCGTAAAACGCGTGAAAAAGCCATTTATTTTGAGAAAAACGTCCGCATTTTTGCATATTTCGAGAAATTATTTCAAAAAGGCAATATTAATTATGCTAATCAAAGATATCGATATTATTATTACTAAAGTACACGATATAGATATAAAAAAAAATTATGTGAACTTGATTCAATTCATTTATGGCACGAGGAGGTAAAAATAATTACAAAATACCGGGGGTTTCGAATAATAAGGATTTTCGAATAATAATCTATGAAACAAACATTTTGGACTTGCGAGTTTGAAAACTTTCGAATTATGGTGAAATTCGATTATCGCGGTTTAAAATAATGGGGATTTACTGTATTTCAAAATTGTGATCTGTGAAATCTTATAACGTGTACAGAAGATATTTAAACCTGCATTAAAATCAAATGTATGGTCATCAAACATAATAATTTCGTTATATGTCTGTCTGTCCGTCCATCTCTCTGTCCTTTCACAACTTCGTATAACTTCCGTCATTTCGTTCGAATTCACGGCAAAAAGAACTTAATTAAACGGCCGGAGATGGATGGGGCTTGAACCCTGGGCAAGCAAACTCAAACCGGCCGCTCAACGCATGTTGCTAACGCCGCCTCTCCATGGACCGTCAAGAAGATACTTTAAATTATTATTTTAAGAAGATACTATAAATTATTAATTATTTTTGGCACTTAGTGCTTTATTTATTTATTCCTTACATATGAAATTGATGTTTTGCCGTACTGGCAAATTTGATCTCAAATATCTTCTCTTTGGTTAGGAATTCCAAATCCAAATTTATACAGCTATTTACTCATGTATTTGTGTTTTGAAAATTATAATTCATTTGTTTTTTCCTCAATTGTTTTTTTCTTTGCGTCACTCAGTTTACAAAATGAAAAACTTGAAATATCGCGTTATTTACGAGTACGAGTTCCACCGTGGCACCAGTGCTGCAGAAACGGCTCGAAGGATTAATGATGTGTATGGCGACGGTGCCGCAAAAGAAAACACGGTGCGTTTTTGGTTCCAACGTTTTCGTTCTGGAAATTTCGACCTGCAGAACAAGCCCCGTGGACGGCCGGAGACCAAAGTTGATAATGAAGAATTGAAGGCTATTGTGGAAGCGGATCCATCGCAAACCACATCCGAGTTAGCTGCAGGCTGCGGTGTTAGTGATAAAACTGTTTTAATCCACTTGAAGCAAATTGGTAAGGTGAAAAAGCTTGAAAGGTGGGTACCTCACGAATTGAGTGAAGCAAATCAACAAACGCGCGTTGACTGCTGCGTTGCATTACTCAACCGGCACAATAATGAAGGGATTTTAAATCTTAAATCTGGCCAGACGATTACAGCAGATGTCTATTGTCAGCAACTGCAAACCATGATGGAAAAGATAGCTGCTAAACAACCGAGGCTGGTTAATCGCTCTAGGCCACTGCTGCTTCATGATAACGCTAGACCACACACTGCACAACAGACGGCTACCAAATTAGAGGAGCTTCAATTGGAATGTCTAAGACATCCACCGTACTCTCCGGACCTTGCCCCAACAGATTACCATTTTTTTCGAAATTTGGATAACTTCTTGCAAAGGAAAAAATTCAACTCCGATGGGGCAGTCCAAACCGCCTTCAAAGATTTTATTGATTCCCGTCCGAATGGTTTTTTTAGTAAAGGGATCGATGAACTACCTATGAGATGGCAAAAGTGCATAGATAGCAATGGTACAAACTTTGATTAAATAAATATATTATAATAAAAAAAAATCGGCTTTATGTTCCTCCCATACTAAACGCCAATTTCATATGTAAGGACCTAATATTTCCAGTATTCATATATTGAAAATAAGACCGATACTTTAATATTTATAATTGCATTTTGAATGAATGAAACTTAAATGTGTATATTTTTTATAATTAAAGTCTTCAAAATCGTAACTACCGCTTTTCAATTAAATCAACATACACGTTATTTGTATCTGTATGATTTTATATCGGAGGGGAGATTTTCAAATTTATTTCATTTTAATTGCTATTATAAAGCAAACAAATCTCAGTTATCAAAAAGTTACTTTCAAAAAGTACATATTTTTAGTAATTGGATAGTAGTTGTTTTTTTTCTGAACCTCCTCAATTGCAAACACTTATTTCGTTTTATCTGAATATCACAAAATACCATTAAAGTCTCATTTCTGAACTTGCGACGCTCTAAAAATGAACTCTAATCTCTAAAAATATACTCTTTGCGGTTTACACAATCAGGATTCAAATCATTTTCTCATTTTGTGTTGAATTACAGAATAAAACCACCCTTAAGCATGTTATAAAAGCCAGTCCCATGTTTATGGAAAATATTGGAAACCATCAATCTTATTTATTGATCAAGGTCAATTCGAGCATTATCATCCCCTTCCTTAAATCCTTTTCGCAAACAGAAACTTTTCATCCCTCCGCCACATTCGGGAAGATTCATAAAATATAATGGAAAGTTTGAATAAACCGGCTTACGAGGATTTTTTACTTGAAAAGTAATCAAGACGGCCGTTTGATTTTTATAGTAAGGCAAAAAGGTGAAATTCAGTTGTGTTATGTGGGTTAGTACGTTTTTTGTACCAAGGTCGAGTTTCCATTTACGCATTTCAAATTTTGGCTGTATATTTAAATATTTTGCGCGGCCTTTTCTGGGAATGAAAATATAAATATAATAAATTTGTTTTAAATTATACATTATTGTCAACTATCCATATACCCGTGAAAAATCACGGTTTGCGTCCTTGTATATATTATAGTGTATATTTTTGAAGGTCGCGTATATGCGGTGGTGACAACATTAATACCGTTCCGCGCTGGCATTTGCGCGGCCGAGATTCGTGCCCTACTGCCAGCCGTATAATTTTGTTTTTCTTAGCCGTGAATTCGAATGTAATTATTGTTACAGGAAGTTACGGACAGGCGGGTAGACAGACAATGAAATTATTATGTTTGATACTGGTATTGTAACACTTATTACACCTTTAAGTTTTTTAGCGATCGATACCAAAGTCTTTTTAATAATTTCAACCTGAATCTTACGAATAATTAGGTTCTGGGTTCTAACTCTTAACGCGTGTATACATGATTTATCTCAACAAAGTGAGTAGCTTGTTGGTATTTCGGTAAGGGCTCTTGCCTCGTGATCCAAATGTCACGGGTTCGAACCTCATTCTAGACCAGTGAATGGTACCCACCGCTTACTCAGGACCGTTCAAAGAGCAAAAGCTTCCATATCGGTCCTACTCAATCATCGCCAGGTTGACATTTCTTTCAACTAAATTGCGAGTCCCTGCTTCCCCACTCAGGTCGTATAAACCTTTGCGGGGGGGCAGGGCGGCAGAAACAAACCATTCACTGTCCCCGTCGAAGGAATCATCTTTATTATTAAAAAAAACATAATTACATATATATTTCATGGTAGATACATTAATATCAGATGCAGTGTTTAATTCCTTCATTCATTCCAGACCAGCAAGTTAGTCCTATTTACGTAGCACAAGCGTTTAGCTTAGTTTGAATGTGACACGTATTCCGTGTTCGCATCTCTATTAAAAAAAAAATCCAAGAAATGGACCATAAACTGCTTTCGTATTATTAACTCTCATTTGTAACGATTTGAAACAACTTTATCCACCTCCATGTCTGCATTTATTGTATAACTCAATATGTGGAAGTACATTGTTTACTATATCTTACATAAAAAGTTTATCAAATAAAAAATACTTACTTAAAATCAAATAATTTCAAAAATACCTAATATAAAAGTATTTAATAAATGCCATCTAGGTTTAATACTCGCTACTACTATCGGTACAATTTTCGGAAACTATATTGTGAATGCGCATACTTCTGTTTCATTTAAACCTCCCTGGCTATAACAGAGTAAATAAATATTCAAACCAAAATTGCGTTCCATTTCAAAAGCTCATATCTATCTACATTCAAACCAATCAGTGAGCCCGGTTCCGCCGCGAACAATCCTGGCAGCCACGGTATTAAAAGGTTAAAGTAAAAAATATCTATATAAAAAATTAATATTATTCTTTACGGCTTATGTACTGCAAAACTAACGTTAAACACTGGTGGTAAATAAGGCCTGGAGGTGGCAAATGAGGAATGGTAGTTGACATCATTACATCATTAAGGTTCATCTGTGCCGTATATTGTAATAAATAAATAAATAATGCAGTGGAAAATTTTTACTCAGGTATGATGGAATAGTATAGCAATTATTTATTTATTTATTTATTTAATGTTTATGGAAGACCAACAGCACAAAAAAAAAGCATAGAAAACATTGATACAATATAGATGGCCAATTACAGGTCTCCACATATAGAAATATGTCAGTAATGATAAATATTTATGATATACTAAGGCATATTAATTATATAGAAAGAAAGAATAAAAAATTTAAACCAACAGAAATATGTCAGTGATGATAAATATTTATGATATACTAAGGCATATTAATTATTTAGAAAGAAAGAATAAAAAATTTAATCAAACAGAAATATGTCAGTAATGATAAATATTTATGATATACTAAGGCATATTAATTATATAGAAAGAAAGAATAAAAAATTTAAACAAACAGAAATATGTCAGTAATGATAAATATTTATGATATACTAAGGCATATTAATTATATAGAAAGAAAGAATAAAAAATTTAAACGAACAGAAATATGTCAGTAATGATAAATACTTATTATCTTTAAATTATCTTTACTATATTGTCAATTCCGTAATTTTTGCTGTTCTACTCTTTGGATTTCTTTTATTTATTGTTATGGTAAGGTTCATCTGTGCCGTATATTGTAATAAATAAATAAATAATGCAGTGGAAAATTTTTACTCAGGTGCGTATGATGGAATTCTGTTGTTGATTTTGATTTTTTGGAGAAAAAATATGGAGATTCAACTTTCCAAAAAAAAAACATTCTGAGATATTGAGGCTCAAAATGTTTTGGTCTTACAACTCAAATAGTGTTGTTAGCATTCAAAGTGATGCATATGAACACGGAAAAATATCAAAATATATTATATATTTTTCAATGAGAAGAAATTATATTTCTATGGAAAAGTAGGTATGGAAGTCTTTGGGTGTTCATAGGGCTTACGACATATCCTACGACTGGCTTAAGTGATTACTTTACACAATGTAACGTTCACCATTTCCACCCATGATAGAATACCATTTCTATCAAATTTTTTGGAAGTTGTATATATTAAAATTTTACGACACGTTCCGTATATGTGTTGTAATAATCCTTACCTTCATCCAAAGCTTTTTTATTTTCTTTAAATGGCCACAGATATCACTAATGAGATGTATATTTTTATGATTTGGAAATTTTTAGCAATATCCTTTATACAGGGTTTACCAGAGCTAGCAGCAGAAACTTGGCCGGTAGATTTTTGTCTATGTTATGAGTCTAAAATTTTCAAGCAACTATGACCTAATATCAATAGTTATGGAGATATGCAATATCAAAGTTTGCATTTTTTTTAATATTTCTGACTTTTTTTGCAAAAAGTTGAAGTATCATTACAGTTATCATAAATTATATCGATTATAAAAAATTCATTTCCTTCAACACAACTTAAATAAAATGACAAAAAATTTGTAAAAAAACTTATTTCAATTTTTGCAAAATTTTTATTATTCGACTTGTAATAAAGCGAATGAATTTCTTTGTTGAATTTTTATATTGTTATTTTTATAATTTAGAAAAATAACAACATACAAAGCTTAGAAAAACCCACTGTGGTAAGAGTTAACCTGCTAAGTTAGAAGGAATCTCTAAATATATATTTTTATAAATTTTATAAACAAATAATGGATAAATTCAAATTAATAGTAGGATACATAATAATCGCTTCTTTTATAACACATGCACATCATTTATTTTATTACATTTATATATTTCGTACTTAATCTCTGACCTTAATTGTAACCTTCGTTTATGGAGTTTGTAAAATAAACTAGACGACTGACTTCAGATCATTTTTCAGTTAATTCTAGTGGAATTATTACAACCACTCGGCCGCTTATATTAGAGCTACGCTTTCTCAAAATTACCGCGTTTTTTTTTTAATTCTCTCTATATTTCGTTTAACCACTTGAGCCCCAAGCAACTGGCCTCTATTTCCTCGTTTTTATTTTCCGAACGCACAATACGGGGTGACCGTTTACCCCACTCTGTCTTCCCCTTCTTCGGCGCTCTCGCCTCCAAAGCCTTATTTTACTGCCATCTTATCGTATTTAGACTTTTTCCAACAGTGACAAATATTCTTGAAATGCTATTACCCTTATCTGCACCGTCTGAGGGAATTGACAGTGAATAATTTGATTCATTTAAATAGAGAAAGCGTTGTTTTATTTTTAAAGGACAAGTTTAAATGGCAACTATTTACTTCTTCGATCTGAATAAAACCTTTATCTTTTATATTTTTGTCAGTAAACGAATTTAATCAGAGATATTTTATTTGTATTTTTTTTTTCTATTTATTTTCTTTACATTTTATAATATTTAGTCCCACAAAACGACTAAAAAGACGTTTGACTGTAGGTTCATTTTTACAATTGCAAGTTATACTATTAGAAAATATTATTCACTTTATAAACTATATAAGAGATAAAAAACGAAAACATTTAAGTACAAAAAATAGTATAGGTTTATAAACTAAAAAAAAATAGAATTATAACTTAAATACATGCGAATTAATACTTATCTGCTATAATTATTTAGTATATTTTATTTAATTTTTAATTAAGTTAATTTAGTAAAAATAAATGATTAAAAATATTTATTTATTTATTTATTTTACAAATTTTTACACAGGCAGAATTATTTATTAAAATATCAATAGCTGAAAAAATATTATTATATCAGTATACACAAAAAAAATAGTGTAAATAGTAACCCCTTGAAAATAACTGAACACGAAGTGAAAATTATTAAATTATTAAGAAAACATTTTGAAATACAAAATACCTATTATTTCATTAAACATTTGTTAAATATCACGACGACAATCTTAAGAAATAAAAACTTTATGCAGGTATTTAAAGAGAAATTTTTAACATAGTTTACAGGAAAATAATTCGAATTTCACTGAGCTGCTCGGATAATTGTTAGGTTCACAAAAATTAATTTTTTATGGGTTTTGGAACGTTTATTACAGCAATAACTCAATAAAAAGACTTCGTAGTATTTTAAACAGCAAACGCGAATGTAAATATTACATAAGAATTTTTTTATCAAAGGTCATATTATTATAAAATGTTTTTATACCTACATATTTTTTATTACATAAAACAACAAAAACTTAACATAAGATTAACCATCTTATTTAAAAATATATTATTCTGATTGTTACGTTAATTTTTGAAAATAAAATTGCAATGAAAATGTTTTGATATATTATGTTTCTTAATTTATTTTTGTGTGTTCGCTGAATTTTAAGACATAAATACAAATGTATCACGAAAGAAAAAAAATATTATTTAAATTTGATTAGGTTTAATAACAAAAATTATTGATTATATTTTTTTTCTTCATATTGTACTTAACTGACAGACAGACAAGACTGTGTAGGGCGTCATATAAGTATAAAATAATTATAATAATTTTAGTAATATATTATATTCATTAACACATTCTTATTGTGAATTTATATTTTTTCAGAACAAAGTTCTGTGTAATTTAAAATCAAATTTATTAATCAATTTGAAAGACATTCAAAATCAACGAATTAATTTTTGGCTGCTATCGGGATTCGAACCACGGATTTCCTCTTATCCGGGGCAGGTGTGTGTTAACCAATTACGCTATAGCGCCCTCGAACATTTCCGTGAATATATCGACCTTATCTCATTTAAGTAAGGAAGTAAGTCTCATTTATTAATTGATTAAAATATCCATAACACATTGTTATCCACTATTATCACATTATCCATTTTTAAGTGTAATTGGTTAACCCGCCTGCCTCAGATAGGAGGAGATCCAAGGTTCGAATCCCGGTAGCAGCCAAATATTTTTTCGTTGTTTCTGATTTTTCTGTATGTCTTTCTAATTGATTTATAAATTTGATTTTATAATTATAGTCATTCGATTTGAAAGACTTCATTTATGTGATCACGGCGACCAACAAGTATATTTTAAATCGAATGGTAATTATTATTAAACAGCAATTAGTAACATGCTCAAAAAATCCGTGTCTTCGATATTAAAAAAATAACTTTATAATTTGCTTTTTAATTTGCTTTCGAATTTCTTGCACACATATAAGAGAGTAACCCTTGGATTTAATTTGATCGTATCATTAAGAAATAGAACAAAAACAGAAAATAATTTTTTTGAGCACATTGTTTTAGAACATTCATTCAGAACTCAGACGAGATAGTTGAAATTTGTTATTTTACCAAGGTAAGCAATATATACAATAGCAAAAAATATTGAAAAGGACTTCATTTCAATCTCGGGACCCTGCTCCAAAGATACAAGACCCCATTCGCTGTAGTCTGTTCTTTATGGCGTTCACCATTCGAATATAAGATGTTTATCTTATTATAAAGACAAAAAAAATTAAATGAAAACAGAAATTTCTGCTTCTTGTAAATAATTGATTTTTATTCCCATTTTTATTAAAGTTGATTGAAATTTTAATAAATTTTAATGACTGAGCAATTTTCAACCGTCCTTTCTTCAAATAAATAAATAATCTATTTCAATAACATTTTTAATATAATTAACAAGAATATGCTTTGTATTAACTACTAAATTTGTTGAAATATAAACATGTATCGGGGCCAATTGTCCCAACACTCATCTCCCATACATTTTTTATTTTCTTAATGTTTATACTTCAATTTTTATTTTAATTGTACTGACGAAGACCATTGGCTGATATACCCATAAATTTAATGGTAAATATAAAATTTATATCAATTAAATAAACATAAATAAATAATCATTTTGCATTTCATCTCCTTAAACAAACTAAATTAATCAAAAATATATTATATCATTAAAGTAGTTGTATCTTAATTGTACAATGCTTATTTGGCCTAACCAAAATAAAATCGTGCACATTTGTTTCTTTTTCTTGTTAGTTAAACTGTTAAAATTTTTCTTGCAATTTCCTCCAATATTGCCCCCAGAATTCAATCACCGGGCTTAAAACACCCAAACTTACAAACCAACATATAAATTAAAAAACAAAGTCTAATTAATCAAAAGGATGTGAATAAAAAATTACTATTAGGCCGAGTCACTGTAGCAAAACATTTTGACAAAATACCCAGGCTCGAGTAAGTAGCATAAATTTGCTATGAATCACCTAGAATCGGCAAGAGAAGCCAGTGTCATGCAAACTGGGCCGCATAAATGTATCTATAAATGGTATATAAACAATTAAATATGTATCCTCTGACGGGGTGACATAGTTTAATAATATAACCAGCACCACCCTTACACCTTTCGTCTTTCCAATTTCGTCTCATATTTCAGTACCTAATTTTTTTATTTTTAAACATTATCATTTAAATTTGAAAAGAATCATTGTCAATTCTTTGTTTAAAAATAAGTCAGTTTAAAACTTCATTTGTCGATGAGAGATTCTAATTCTCTCAAAACAAGTAATGAAAAATAAAATAATTTAAAAAACTCAAGTAGAGATAAAATAGTAAATAAAATTCAATATTTTTAATAATATTAATAGAATAACAAAAATAGAAAAAATATTGAATGCCCTAAAATAAGAAACAGAAAATCAAAGTATAAAATATAATGTATTGGTTCAAATATTTAAAATTAAACACAGACTCTTACCCAAATACTTTTCTAACAGGATGAAACAAAATAAGAATTTTCATTCATACAATACATAAAACTTCAAAAGAAAAAGAAAAATATCGCACAAAATTGTCTGATGTAAAAAGGTCTTGAAATCTTCGATAGCCTGCCGAAAACACTTCAAAACACAGTGAATATAAAGAAGTTTAAACAGGAGTGCAAAATTTTTATTATAAAGTCTTTTAAATGACTTGATTATGGAATGCAATATGTTTAAATAAAATCATGTATTAGCCCACCTAACATTTGGAACTAAATAATTAAGATAAATGAATAAAATAATTCTCGTATACTACAGTTAGTTCCTGCATTCTTGGAATCGGTTGTTTTTTGCAATCGAAAATTTAAAATCCGTGATATTTTTATGATTTCATTTATCCACGTTTACCACAGCGATGTTAGACGAGCGGAAATCAATTGGTGGTATGCTTGTTGATCTCAGTACAGGCTTCACATGCCTCATGAGTGCGCATGTCAGCTTAGATGCCTTTTATCAAAGTTTTCTATGCCCCTTTTCACTGCTGATTTTTCCACGTTTCAATAGCCTATAGGATTCTATTTAGGCTTCACTGTACGCTTTTCATAGAATTCAACCATTACATGGAAAACTTTAATGACATTTCACTTCTAAAATTAAACAATTTCTTTAAAAGCCTGAGTGGGGTTTGATTAGTGTTATCGTAAGAGCTCCTTTCAAAATTTTCTGAATGGTTTTGTTTATGAGTATAGTAATTGAATGCCTTTTCAGTATTTGAGAAAAATGTATTAAAATGTTTTGACAAATATTTTCTTATAATATTGTATTGAAAAACTCAATCATTATTTGTTCGGTCTGTCAGATATCAAATAATAAATGAAAAATTGACCTACAAAAATTAATATTTATAAGGATTACTTACTTATGGATGTTGTTTACTTTTTTCGGTAAAAATTTTAATTATTTAATTATAAACCTCTTCAAAAAACCTGTACGTAATATAAATAATTATATCTCCGAAGATTATACTGAAATATTAAATTATAAATACATGAATTTTAATAACCGTGGAGAAATTAACTAAATTATTATTTCATTCAGTTTCTTCATTTTTTCATTTTATTTTCATTTTCATTATTTTATTAATTTCTCAAATATGTATTACTCAGCCAGAGAGATTGTAAATACATTATATTATATTATAGAACAGTCTTTAGTAAGTACTATGTATTAAAGAATCTAAATGGCTGTGTATATCTGGAAATATAGGCCAACATAATTCGAATTTGATTAAAGTAAAAAGTATTTAACATTTAAAAACAAAAACAAAAATTTTAATTATTCAATATATAATTCTCAAGGTCCGTCACTGAGGCTGCCAAGAAGAGCGCGCTAGATAGCACTTTTTACATATTCACCCCGCGGCATGAAACGTCGCTAACGAAACTAACGCTACCAGATTACGCTGTTTACGTGATAACGCAAACGTAATATAATTCTGCGATAATTTTATTTATTGTTAAAGTTAAATTTTAATTTAATAATCGGAATTTTGTTAAAAATTGAGAAAAATTAAATTGGACTTCAATAATTGAAGATCAGGTCATTTACATCAACAAAAAGAGTGCGTTCATTAATATTATAATGTGTGTTAATGTATTTAATAATTTGTGTACATTTTGACCTTGTCCAAAAATATGGACGCGATTGCGTGCAAAAAAAGCTTTTATATATTTAAAGATTTAAAAAAAAATGACCACCAATCAATTTAAAAAACAATCCTGCCTATATTTGTTATAATGCTGGACCAAGTGGGTAGCTATATTCTGCAACTTAACTACCTGCTGCAGCAATATGTATCTTGATAATGGACCCTGAAATAAGCCCGAAATAGAAAGTTCAGACAGAGGCGGCTGACATTTTTGCTGATAGTATAACTGTTTATAGGACAAAGCTGATACAATTGTTTACATCCCAACGAAATGGAAATGGACAATAAATCTTTCTATTTTACTATTATTTTTTGTACCTTTAACTTTATTATTATTTGATCTTATGTTTTTATGTTTTTCTTATGTTTTTCTGTATTTTTATTTATTTTCTGTATTTTTATTTGTTTTCTGTATTTTTATTTATTTTCTGTATTATTATTATTATTACCTTTTAACTATTATTATTGTAACTTTTAACTGCATTATTATTTTAACTGTCTTATGTTATTTTTAAAAAAAATATTCTGTATATTGTAAAAGCCCATAAGGGCGTTAAATAAATAAATAAATAAATAAATAAATATTATTTTTTATTAGCTTAGTTGCGGAGTAGGAAATAATAGCCATTATTTCTGACATGAGAATCGACTTTAATAGTTGGTTTCAATAAGCCAAATTGGCACAAAGATGCCAATTTGGTTAGTGTAAAATAACAAAATAAAATAAATAATAAAAGAAGAATTTTAAATTACATAAAGTTATTTTGCTTTGCACTGCAAGGTCTCGTGAGTGAATTATTTAACATGTTCAAAATAGTTTCATCGCTAAGCCCGACCGTTTTCACTTGTACATGTTATTTTAGTTCACCAAATAGTCGCGGGTGTTTGCGGGTCTGATAGAGGGTGGCTTACTGTACCTCAAACAACTCGACTGATGCTGAACTTTATTCCTAGACTCCCTGTGTAAGATGGTGGACTTTTGATTTTAATAGATAGTGGATAAAATATTTTCCTCGAATACTCGGAAACGAAATAGTCAATAAAATTAGTTTTCATCGCAAATATTTTACAAAAAAGTTAATTGCAAAAAATGGATGGTCGTCATTAACTATGTTATTGTATTTTATATTTTATTGCTGCATCCACAAAAATTGAGTGATTGCTTTTTATGTTACGTACATAATATTGATAATATTTCATGGAGAAAAATACTATATATTGTAATTGAATGTGGCGGCGTTTTTACTTTTTGGAAATGCATTTTAGCATTTATGAAAAAAACACTTTTTTTTTAGACTATTTTATTTTTGAGTTTTGAGAACATAAAAGGTGCATCACTTAAAATAACTTTTCAGAATATTCTAACCACATTATAAAAAATAACCACACATTTAACGATACAAATATACACATTCTACGTAAACAGATCATAGCGCCTGAAACGAAGTAATTTAGAAACGTTTGAAATTCATAAAAACCTAAACACCACAAATAAAATCATCAATAATCAATTACAATTCTTCACATAACACTTTACACAATGCAGTACAATGTTAAAGTCAAAAACATCAATTGGTTAATTGCATTTACGTGGAATGAATAAAACGTATTATATAACTTACTAACTAACAATTACGCCATTTCTCCACGGGGGTAGATAGAGAGGATGGAGCGCCAAATCTTCTACCCTTACACACAACTCTCGTTCCACACACTTCCATACATATTTGAATGCAAGCACGATGATTGTTGAAAAATATGCCTGAAATGTTGAAGAAAAGTGCAAAATGTGATGTCGTTTACCTCCGTGACTATCGACATTTTACCCAAAATGTAAGGAATATTTTCCATTTAAAGCTGAATGAAGAAGAGACACCCTGGAAATAAAAAAATATTAATATTTCATATATGAATCTGGCTCAAGCGCACGCTTTATACTTAGTCGACTTTTGTCATGCTTATTCGTTCTAGATGACAATATATATGAGAAATAATACGCTTAACACTAGTCACTTATTTTACGCCCACTGGACTACTTATTTTGCGGTTATTTATTACGTCTTTAACACCACTTTAATGTTTTTTTGGAAATCAATTTCATCGAAAACAAAAATCAATTCATTCCCTTCCAAAACAAATCCCACGCTTCTGAAATTTCCTGAAAAAATTACACGAATCTTAATACGTTGGTCGAGGGAACTTCAATTTAAATATTTTAATAAGCCGGTTCATTTCCATTGTTTGCACGTCTCCTGCGGTCCGCCGACTTTAGGCCGGCGAAACAAAAACACGACGTGTGTGGGGGCACTAAGACCGCCGCTGCAAATTGCACGAGCCGCCGCTGCGAGAGTGCATTTGAAAATGGAGATATATGGGGGCGTCCGCTGCTGCAGCGTCGGTCTCCGGCCGTGCCAAGTTCGCATTGTGCCCTGCGCCATATTATTAATTCAAATGTATGTAAAACTGCAAACTAAAAACAATGATTTATGCCCCAGACGGCACGCGTCGCCACTGCGCTGCGCGGGGCATCGGGACGCGACTGCGGACCAGACGTCCGGAGATGCCCCTCTTGAACCGGAAGTATTCCATTACCCACTTCAGATTCGTGGGAGATGCTTGGAATGAAAAAAAAAATATTCTTCGACACAATAAATTATCTGCTAAATAATTTTTTAAGGAAGAGCATTATTTGTGGAGTATGAAAGCAAAGAGAGCAATACTCAAAAAAAAAAATTTAAAAAATTATTAATGCAGACATAAGTACTTTATTTATAATGTACTGTTTTCTAGATTTTGGGCATGAGTGAGAACATGAAGCATGACTTTTTCTCACCGTATAATTTGAAAAAAATTGAAATAACAGGTACGTGTCGTAACATTCCCATCACAATAATTAACATATTATTCAGATTTTAATATTTCATAATATTCTGCCAGAAAAACATTTAATTTCGATTTTTTTCCAAATATACGTTTAAATAAATGTCGCGCTACTTGTTCTCACTGCACGCCACTATGATGACTTATCTATCCCTTACAAAATCATGATTCTTTTAAATTTATAGACTTTATTTCCTATAAAATCTCTATTTCAGTACATTATTAATTAGTACGCCTCAATGACTGCATTAATTTTTTTTTTGGATATTGCTGCCTTTGCTTTTATATCTCATGGTTTACCCCTTCGTAAGAACTATCGTTTCAGAATATTTTGGTACTGGATTTTATTCCCAGATGGACATCGTTAAATAAAATTTATTATACATATACATAGACATCTATCTCATAGAGACGAAACTATTTTTTATATGGGAAAGTAGGTATGAAAATCTTTTTGGGTATTTGTAGGACTTACGACTAATTTAAACTAATTCTTTATGCATCCATACATTTTTTATATTAATGTCATAAAATGTTTCTATAGAAGGGTTTTTATCATGAAATAAAGTTATATCTGCCAATGGCGCACGAGCATTCAAAATGTTTATTAATTAAACAAGGGTTTGTTTAATTTGTAGTTTTTTTCCACAAAATACGATTTGGTTACTTTTATCCAGTGCCAGTCTTCAATTTGGTAAATTTTACCCATCGGCAATCTTCAATTTGGTAACTTTTATCCAGTGCCCGTCTTCAATTTGGTAACTTTTATCTAGTACTTTTCAAATTACGAAAAATAATAAGCGAAAACTTACGTAAGATAAAGATCAAAACCTACGTATTTAATTTTTTTAGTAATTCAAAGAAAACATCTTGTTTATAAGTTGAATTATGTAACTAATTTTAACAAGCAATACCGATATTATAAGTAACCATAATATGATAGCTTACTAATATGATAGCTTACTAATATTTAAAATTTAGGAATGAGCTTAGTGAATATATAGACATTCAAATCTAAAAAAATGGTTTTTGGTATACTTTGATACTCAACAATACTTATGAAATAATATATCGAAAACTTAAATGTATTAATATAATTAATAAAAATATACTTAGTTTTCACTACTTACATATTACATCATAATATCAACATGTTTCAGAGCCAATGGTTCCTTCGTCAGAATACAATGTGTACTATTTTTACATTATATCATAGCGAAGGGACCATTGGCCCTAAAACATGTTGATATTTTTAATAAATAAGTGGTGAAAATAATGTATATTTTTAGTAATTATATCAATAATGGTACCACAAAATCTTTTTTGCTCGTTTTGAAGAAGTTAAATGTTTTATGTTGAATATTTGAAGCGGTAAGCTTGTAGTAAAATATTATAATAATTAAAGCCATATCTACATGAATTTAATTATTTTACGCCAACCGATTTCTGAACAATAAATATTATTTTATCATGGAAATATAAATCTAAATTAAAATAAATTTCGTCTTCAATAATTATCTTAAGATTTAATTTTAAGTAGTTTCGTAGAAACGTCTAGTTCCCGTTGGTAAAAAATAATTATTAGTTTCGAGTGGCACCGGAGTTGTTTGAAGTAGTCCTTAATTGTTCGAACGAAAATTAGGGATTATTTGACTTCGTGTAAATAAAGGTTGCCTGAAATTTGGCAAGCTATCTTCTTTAAATAAGCAAAAACACGTGAAGAAAACAGTCTTAAGAAAGAAGCAAAAATACGTGAAAGTAAATAATCTTTAGAAAGAAATAAAAATACTTGAAAACAAGAAAAATATCATTAATGACCCGGCCTATTCTAAAGATATTTTTAATAAATTGCTTAGTTTATACAATTAAAGTCCACATCCCACAACTATTTGATGAATATACAAATAACAATAGGTTAATTCTCCCTAATCATAATTTTTTAAATAATATCTGATGGATAACAAATACCACAAAAAATTTCCATAATTAACGTAATAAAGTAGACAATTATTTTAAGTTGATTTAGCTGTACTTTGAAAATTTATAAACAATTTTAAATTCATTTCTTTAAATTTTTCGAATAAAATAATAAACACTTTGTTTTAAGTGTGATCAATTTAAAAATCTACATTTTTTGGGAGCGATGTTTCCATCTTCAGGACAAGAAATGTACTACTACTAATTTTCAATCATAGACAGACAGATAAGTGGGTTATGTTAACAAATTTAAAAGGCAAAAAATAATTACAACGGAAATAAATTTAATTTCCATTAATTTAATTATGTTCTCTCACGTTTGCATGGAATTTTATTTTTACATTTATCTGTTCCGGTATCGATACAGATGCTTCCAAATCCTTTTTGTTTTGGGATCAAAGAGTGTCGATCTTGCTACCCCTCACAGGTTAAGTGCATACTTTATCATCTTGCTTCCCTCCCTTTAACCTATCACGTCCAATATTTTTTATTTTTTCAATATCCAATTTATCCTGGTTTTTTGCATATTCTTTTATATAAATGTAAATAGTAATAATTTTCCAAAATATTGTTTAACATACATTTTAAATTTTCTTTATTCGTTGGATATTATCACTCGATTGTTTCCAGTATACGTCACAACAATAAAATATTTGAAATCTACAATATATATTTATGTTTTTTCTTTGCTAATCTAGAAATTTTAATACTTATTTTGAATTTCATTTATAAAAAATCAAAAACTTAATTTTTTAAAGCTTAAAAAGTATAACGTCTAAAAAGCGAAGAAAATATATAATCTCATAATAATCGTATGACAATTATTACCACATTATTCACATTAAAGCATATCATAATATTATGTCTGGTTAATGTGTAATTTCGTTTTTTCCAAAATGTGTGTCTGCCTACAATTGATGCTTCAATGTTTTGACTGCACTCCCCTGTTTACATGAATCTGAGATTTATAACACATTTTTTATTATTGCAAGCCACCAATATATCATTCTAGATAAATAGCTATTTTACCCACCCTTACATTTCAGGCGTATTAAGGCGAGTTTAGGGAAGGTTTTTTGAAGGAAACTTTTTCGCACAATATTGATTTCGGAATAAATTGCTTTTCTCGTGTTCTGGAAAAAACTGATTGCTTGGCCAGGAGGGAATTTTAATTTCAGCCCCTGTCGGCTTTCTTCGTTTTGTTTTGCAAGTCCTTTGACGAAAATATTAGAAAATATTCAATAAATCATTTTTGTCGCGACGAAAAGAACCAGAAAATTATAATTCCTATTTTACAATCTTTTGTTGGCAAATCTTCGCAGAAGTTGCATTGTTATATTCAGAAACTTTAATTTTCTTCAACAGGGTGACTAAAAATAAAGTATTTTTATCACCTGTTGCCGTCAATGGGGCTAACACATCAACACAACCTTTGGTAAATGATTTAGATGAAAGTTTGCCAGTAAGTTCTGAAAAAGAGAAAGATTGAAACTAAAAGTGATATTTATACAAGTAATTTACTGAACCAAATTTATTTCTGTTATATGGGTAGAAGTAAGATAAATATTTTCGCGCCTTTTAAATATAAAAAAATAATATACTTAATTTCAAAATACCCATATGGAACAAAAGTAGATCCTCTAAAAAAAAAAAAAGAAATGGAATATCTCGCGTTTCCTGTACCTAGGCAGACGTTTCGACACGGTATCACGTGCCATTGTCAAGGCTAAAAAGGCCTCAAAAGCTAGCCAGCCGTACTTGTTTGCGGGTGACATGAAAGTCTCCCACCAACGTTCATATCACCCGCGAACAAGTACGGCTATTCCGTAACGCCTTAACAATGGCACGTGATACCGTGTCGAAACGTCGGCCTAGGTCTTCTTAGGGAGACCATTTACAGGAAACGCGAGATATTCCAAAATCTACCTTTGTTCCATACAATAGCGCTCGCGGAAAACTCTAGAATAACATATATATATATATATATATCATTTTTTAATTTACGCACTTTAGAAGGAATGCGTACTGTCACTTGCATTTTTTTATGGTTGATTTATTTTTATGGTTTTTATGCAAATCACTGGTAAACAATTAAGAACGGACAACTCTGAATTTATTCCTCCGCTAGATCCTTAGGCTAGATCTTCCATGGGTTATATCCTCTTGATAATAAATAAATAAATATTATTCTGAACTATATTAATGTTCTTGGTAATATTCAAATAATGGATTGCATATTATGAATTTTCTGCCACCTCTGACCTTAATTTGGATCGAATTAAAGTATATTTATGATCAAAATCGTATTTCATAAATCTTTTTTTTTTAATTTCTTTATTGAAAATAAAATACATACATGTTAGGTTGATTATTATATAACATTTTTAATACTTTTTTAACTATCACCAGAAAAGTTAAAACTTGTGTTTGGGGACAGGAGTACATTGCCATGATAAGTTGCACCATCTCTGAACACTAGGGACGTGCAGTGAGAACAAGAAGCATGACTTTTTCCTAAACATATATTTTGAAAAGAAATAAGAGATATATCTCGTGATTTTCCTATCACAATAATTAAAATATTATTAAGATTTTAATATTTCATAATATTCTGCTAGATAAATATTTAAGTTCGATTGTTTTTCCAAATAGATATATATGTTTAAATATTAGGTCCTTACATATGAAATTGACGTTTAGTATGGGAGGAACATAAAGCCGATTTTTTTTTATTATAATATATTTATTTAATCAAAGTATGTACCAGTGCTATCTATGCACTTTTGCCATCTCATAGGTAGTTCATCGATCCCTTTACTAAAAAAACCATTCGGACGGGAATCAATAAATATAAAAAAGGCGGTTTGGACTGCCCCATGGGAGTTGAATTTTTTCCTTTGCAATAAGTTATCCAAATTTCGAAAAAAATGGTAATCTGTTGGGGCAAGGTCCGGAGAGTACGGTGGATGTCTTGGACATTCCAATTGAACCTCCTCTAATTTGGTAGGCGTCTGTTGTGCAGTGTGTGGTCTAGCGTTATCATGAAGCAGCAGTGGCCTAGAGCGATTAACCAGCCTCGGTTGTTTAGCAGCTATCTTTTCCATCATGGTTTGCAGTTGCTGACAATAGACATCTGCCGTAATCGTCTGGCTAGATTTAAGAAAGCTGTAGTGAACGACACCAGCACTATTCCACCAAACGCTCACAAGTAACTTTTTTGGAGTCAATTTTCGCTTGGGGCATGGTTTGGCTGGTTCGGCAGGGTTCAGCCATTGCGATGAGCGCTTCCGATTATCGTACAGGATCCACTTTTCATCACAGGTAATGATTCGATGTAAATCCCTTCATTATTGTGCCGGTTGAGTAATGCAACGCAGCAGTCCACGCGCGTTTGTTGATTTGCTTCACTCAATTCGTGAGGTACCCACCATTCAAGCTTTTTCACCTTACCAATTTGCTTCAAGTGGATTAAAACAGTTTTATCACTAACATCGCAGCCTGCAGCTAACTCGAATGTGGTTTGCGATGGATCCGCTTCCACAATAGCCTTCAATTCTTCATTATCAACTTTGGTCTCCGGCCGTCCACGGGGCTTGTTCTGCAGGTCGAAATTTCCATAACGAAAACGTTGGAACCAAAAACGCACTGTGTTTTCTTTTGCGGCACCGTCGCCATACACATAATTAATCCTTCGAGCCGTTTCTGCAGCACTGGTGCCACGGTGGAACTCGTACTCGTAAATAACGCGATATTTCAAGTTTTTCATTTTGTAAACTGAGTGACGCAAAGAAAAAAACATTTGAGGAAAAAACAAATGAATTATAATTTTCAAAACACAAATACATGAGTAAATAGTTGTATAAATTTGGATTTGGAATTCCTAACCAAAGAGAAGATATTTGAGATCAAATTTGCCAGTACGGCAAAACGTCAATTTCATATGTAAGGACCTAATATAAGTAATACTTCTTGTTTTCATTGCATACTTTGACTATTTATGGAGAAACAGTCTTCTATTGCCATTTTTGGTAGAATTAAAATGTGTTATCGTTACATTCTATGATTCAAACTATTATTTTAAATAAAAATAAAAACTCATTGACTATCTTTTTATTTTCAAACCATTCAAATATGTCAATAAAAAAAAAAATCTCATTTACCAAAACCTTTTATAGAAATTATATTGGCAATTCAACCTTTAGATATTTCAATTAAGTCTCTTAAATTCTGTAGAGTTAATATTATTTTACATTCTTACAACTATAATATAAAATTTTTAATCATTTTAAATTAAAATAATAATTGAAATAGCAAAAAACGTAAAAAAAAATATATTCTCTCGTATAATTGAATCATAGATCTGAACACTCATTAGACGCCAGTAAAAAGCGAAGTCATACTCACGTATGGTATTCTTAACGAGTAATAAGAATCACGCACTCTTTTCAAGTGACAGTTGTTTGAAGTTATCGAAGATTTCAGAACAGCCTAGCGTAATCTACGGCTTTCGGGAATCATCGAGAAACATCTATAAAAGCCTGGAAGCCACGGGAAATTTCTCCTAAGTACTGGGAACGCCTAGAAAGTTCGATACCAGCATTGACCAGATATAAATAAGACGCGCGCGGGAGTAAAGTAGTTGCTGTTTAAGCGCGCTTGACAGCGAAACCAATGTGAAGACAGCCATGGGCTGCGGAGGCCAGGGTGGCTAACCGAGCAATAGTTCGACAGCGAATAATCTAGAAAAGTTATTTCGTAGTGAAATAAACCGGATCGAGTAATACGTGCGAAAGCCGGATGGAATGTTCTAGTGAATATTGAATATGAAAGTAAAATCTATAATAAAGTGTCTATTGACGAGTGATAAATGAAAAATAGTGTGATTTAAATAAGAACGTTAAGTTGGATAGTGTTAAGTGACTTTGTATGTTTGATTAATTAATAAAATAGTAATTAATATACCTGTAAATAATTTCCAGCGTTTTCATTATTTTTCATTGTTAGCGGGGATATTAAAAAAAGCCTCTAATAAAAGGCTGGTGGCATGTGGCTACATCTCCTGACCGCATTTCCAATGAAAAGATATTATACTTCTTCAGCATTCATCTCTCTTCTGCTGAATATAGGTGTTTTCCATACCCTTCCATCGTTCTCTATTATTTGCTTCTTGTAATCATTTCTACGCCTATTAGCGTCTTTGTTGTTGGCCCACCATTTCGAGGTTTCCCAACGTCTGTTTTATTCTCCCAAGGTTGTCACTTCAGAACTGTAGGAGTCGATCTTGTGGCATCCTGCCTTGCAACTGCTCTCATCGCCATTTTAGTTTCGCCAGACGATCCATGACATCCACTACTCTACTACTTGTGGCATCCTGCCTTGAAATTACTCTCATTGACAGTTTAACTTCGCTTCATGATCCATGACATCTACTACTCTAATTTTGCGCCTGATTCCATCATTTCTTAGGCTTATGGAAAGCTCCATGGATCGCTGCGTGCACTAGAGCTTCTCTACATTTTTCTTTGTAAAAGTCATCGTCTCCACTCCTTAAGTCATCACTGGCAATATGCATGATTCGAAGGCCTTTATATTTAAAGTAATTGGAATCTCTTAGCGTCAGACATAATAAGCGTCTTAAAACAGTCTGTTCCCTGTGTTTAGGTCGGCTGAATTCAAAACTCACCAACACGTCTGACAAGCGTGGTGTTTTAATTCCAAACCCTTTCCAAATTAAATGAACCCGAATTCCAAAATGAAGGGATATTAAGATGCGTGAATAAATCAAGATTGCTAGTAACAACTATGAAGCGATGGATAGCTGCATACTTCGGGCATTTTCTCCGTAATGAGAAAAAATATGATAATGTTACCACATTGGTACATTAGGGATCGCCGATTTAGTTGTTGAGAAGGAACAATTTTGACTCTACCCACTAAGTAACGAGTGGCCAGCATATAATATGAGCATACTTTTCTTCTTACTTTTTCTTAATACTATTGTTATTGTATATTTACTCTGTAATAATTAATTATTTTATCTCTGTTATTTTATATTAACTCTGTATTCTACATATTTTATCTTATACTTACTTTTACTTACACTCATTTTATATTATAAGGTAATTAGTACAACATCAAATTACTGTAAAAGGTTTTGTAACCATTGAAATAAATAAATAAGTCTCACAGTCTACTTGCACTGCTTTGATTGTGGATATATAGAGATTACCAGGGAAAATACACAAGATTTAATTTTTTAAGGCGAACGATTGAACGGCATAGATTTGTATAGAAAATATATCACAAAAAATCACTGCTTCGCGACTCGTTACTCTACTCAAACAAGATGAAACGATTTCTCTATTTAGGTTAATTATAAATACCTAATAATGAGAGGGACTGCTCCACTTGAAGTAGTGATCAATTTGACTTAACGTGTGTACACTACAAAGTTCAATATGATTTAAATTAAAATATTTTATGTGTATTTGCTAACAAATACGTGTTTCTTCGTAAAGTTGAGCAAAAATACGTCTAGCGTGATTCTGTAACCTCTGTTAGACATTTGTATCAGAAATGTATGTTGGCTCACAGGTACAGATGTTATTTTTTTCAATTTTACGTTGATAGTGATAAAATATGAAATATCTCCTGCGGCAGCTGATGGAAGTCGAATCAACCTTTTCATTTTCACTGAGATGTGAAGGGTTATCCTAGAAAGAATGCAACTTTACTATGGCGGGCTGTAACGACACTTGACAGTGTTGCGTCTCGGTTGGATTTCTCTATAGTTCAGCCAACAATAGATGCGCCGAGCACAATACTTAGCGATACTCGAAAAAATGTGCATTTCCCTGACATTATTATAAAACGTTACATCGCGACAAGACTAGATTCATATGTTTATCTAGATATAACGCGTCGAAAATTTACGAAAATTCTACGTAAATTTTGGCCGCGAGATAAGAATGTAAGAAGAGCGACATCTAACGTAGCGTAGCGTCTTGGTAGCGTTAGTGACGTACAGTGTTATGTAGATAATTACGTTTTCAATTGGTTGAGCAACTTTGTAGATTGAAATTTTTTTTAAATTGATTTTATTACTTGTATTTATCTAGTCATATTTTATTAATTACACCTACATGTTTCAGAAAAACCTTTCCGTCGTCGGGGTGTTTTATTAATGTCAAATTATCAAAATTAATAATGTCTTTTATTATTCAAAATTATTTTTAAATATTATTGCTGAAGTTCTAGATTACACCCAATTATTGGAAAAAATTTTAGAATTGGGCTTCTAGTTTAATTTAATTGATAATTAATAATATTTTGTTTACTATTATATGCCTTACTAAATTCTAATGATTCTAAATTATTCAAATTCAGATCAAAATCGTTTGTGTGTAAAATAGAAAATCCTAATTTTTTATCAAAATTGTGATCATTTTCTAATACAATTTTCTAATTCAGAAAAACCATGATTTTTCAGATATCTCAAATGCTCTTTTACTCTTACATTCGACCGGTTTTTCCAATATAAAACGCTGTTCAATCTTTACATGAAAGTTTATGAACACCTAAATTGTTAAATATACTATCTTTATTTTTTGAATTTATGAGAAGTTTCCCTTTATCATAATTTGTTTTAAATGATGACGCTTTTCTATATACCTCATTGTTGTTTTATTTAATTATTTGCACCATTTTTGTAGTGTTAGTGACGTACCTTGTTACAAGGAGAATTGTGTATTTTGTGTAGCTGGGTGGGTAGGAGAGATACACGATGCTAAATTACACTCACGATTACAAACGGAGGTTTATTGGTACAAAGTTACAAAGGTTTATCGCGAAATACAATACAAAAAGCGTGTGACGGTTACGACTGTCGGCAGAAGAGTGGTCGGCGTACAAACGGGTAACCAGGACGTCGTCGGCCGTATCGGGCCTCCCATTGGTCGAATCGATGGTGCCCGCCCTCGATGCCAGCGGCTAAAGGTCACAAGGGGCTTCGACCCTTAACAGCATCAATAATTAGTGGCTTTTGTTCTCTGTCAGACTTAAGAAAGTCTTGCATTGTATTCTTAGATGCCTTTTTTTTATTGCGCGTGTAACTTTTGAACTTGGAGGCACATATTTTAAACTTTAACAAGGTTACAAAGTTTTTTTGAGCAGACGCTAGGCTATTCATTTTGATGAAAAATATATCATTTCCATGTTCCATAATGAATTCTTAAGATTAATTTTAATGATCTATAAAAAAAATATTATACAATTTCAAAAGTTATTCAAAAACAACATCAATTTTCTCTATAAAAAATATCCCGTGTAATATGAGAATGATATTTTTCCTATTTATCATAGTTTTTTTCAATGAAGTTTTAAAAAAATGCCAGAAAAACCAAGTCTAGAAGACGATACAAAAAATCTTTTATATTATACATAAAATTTCAACATACATCCAACAACATTAATATAAAAAATTCAAAATTCTTTCTGAGCGTAGCAATATTCTTACAAAATATTATGTTGATTCGTTTATTTAATCCTCAGAAGATGAAAGAACTTTTAAATTTACCCCGAGGTACAAATATATTACACGTTCGTGTGTTTTTAAACTGCAAAAAATGAATGTTTATTCAATTTTCGTCAGTGGGTTGCGAATGTGCTTACGTAAATTCGGAAAATTAACGATTTAATTTGGCAATATTCACAGG
Source organism: Agrypnia vestita (assembly GCA_016648135.1). Lineage (NCBI taxonomy): Eukaryota > Metazoa > Arthropoda > Insecta > Trichoptera > Phryganeidae > Agrypnia > Agrypnia vestita. The sequence continues at coordinate 73,356 of JADDOH010006563.1, read as the reverse complement.
TGAATGAATTACAGACATTTAAAATGAATTTCTATTGTTAGTAGCAGTTTGCTTACGTTCAGTGACAAGGTTGACAATGGTGTGAAATCTAGTTTGTTACAATTTCTATTTCCATAAATTTTCTTTTTTATTGTATGGCATATTATAAATATAACAGACATCATTGACATTTTTTTCATATTCCGTATAAAATATTAATATGTGTACTCGTATCATGATTTTTTCGTTATTCAGACATATTTTACCCATTTATTATCAAACATAATAATTTCTTTGTCTGTCCGTCTGTCCCTCCGTCCGTTCGTCCATACGTCTGCCTGTCCCTCTGTCCCTGTAACTTCGTGTAACGTTCGTAATTTCGTTCTAATTCACGGATTAAAAAACGAAATTAAACGGCTGGAGATGAGACTTGAACCCCGGGCCAGCAAACTTTGTAAACTAATATAATATAATAATAAAAAAAGTTTACATAATATAAAAAAGTTTGCTCTCCACCCTTTTGGCAATTTTTGTAAATATTATTAATTGGTTTTTTGTCATGTATAACATGCTTTATTTTCTATACAGTATCACATTTCTAAAACAATACAATGATTGGTTGGTGATCAACCACGTTTTTATAACCTTTGACATTACTTAAAAAATTATGTAGGAAAAATTCTAAGCCTTTTAAATTAAAATACATATTTTTCTGAGAGAGACAACCGCATTGATAATAAGTTAATAAATTACTGTGTGTTTATGTATACCTAAAATAATTTACGAAGAAATTAACTTTAACATAAGAAATCGATGAAACCTTTTTGTAAAGATATTAGTAACCCACATCTAAAATTAAACTTACAAATTAATACTGATATATTAACTGTTAAGGAGGTAGGTGACATTGCATTTTTTACATTATTTCAGATTTACATTTTATAAAGCGTTAAACTGTCATGGAAGTAATTTATTCCGAGTGTTAAAAATTCAATCAAATAAAAAAATTAAAAATTTGCAAAAAATCTGGTTCAAATTTATTCGAGATTTTAATCATTGTATTTGCCTTATATCAAAGCGAATTAATTTTCAATATATAATACAAGTTAATTTCGTGATATGCCAAAGTTTCACTGAAGATATGTAGGTCAGAAATATTGAAAAGAAAATCATACTTTGATGTCACTTATTTCCTATTACTTTATCACCCAAAGCGTAAATAATATTCAAATTTTAATGAAGAAGACTAAATTACTACTACTAGCTTTAAGGCACCCTGTATAATAAGTTTAATTAAAAGTTTACTTATTGTCATGCCATTTAATCATAGGTATAATATTTCACGACCACGATAATTGGATTTTATACACAGAAGGATTATTTATACACAGGAGTACGGGAAGCATTGTGCAAAGTGATACAGATATGGCATGTCGCAAGCCCAGTGGACGTCCAATAGTTTTAGGACGTTTGAGTAGCTTGTTGGTCTGTTGATTAGGACTCTCGCCTCGTGATCCAAAAGTCGCGGGATCGAATCCTACTCCGAACCAGCAAGTTAGTCCTATTTCCATAGCGTAAGCGATAAGCTCAATTTGAAAATAGTAAGAATATTGATGTGACACGTATTCCGTGTTTGCATCTCTATTTAAAAAAATTAAGAATTTATCTTAATTAATATTATTTTACGTTGTAGCTCTTATCCATGGGCGTGCGACATTACCTACAGGTAGAAAATAAATTTTTCTTTTACCGCAAAAACTCTTTGAGGTTTTTACATTTTAGTCTCGTCTTATCGAGCCAATGTTTTCGTAGAAGTGTGTTTACGCATACATCTGGAGCACACAAACTCCGCCGCAACTTATTCCCTCAATTTCAACAAAATAACATTAAAATTCGGGACGCATAAATCACCAGCGTCTCGCGTCCTCACAAACCTACGCGAGATTTCAAACAGGGACGCGCCATCGAAGTCGCATGACATAAATGTAATATATTATAATTTCATTTTGTCTTTCAACATTGTGAAAATCGGTTTTAAAGTTTCACATTGTGTCTTTCGTGAATGCAAACTTAACACGAACACAACTAAAAATCAATTAATTTTGCTAAGACACCCAACATTGATTATTTAAAGCATACACAGTGTATAATATATCACGTATTCAGTCTGATGTTGTACAGTATTGGTTAGAATATAGAGGGTTGTTTGAAATATGTTGGATAATTCGGAAGAATATCATATCACATACATTAAAAATAATATTGCTTAAAACTCCACATTAAAAATACAGAAGTATCATCAGCTGCGAAATCTATGTATACTTACTTTTTCATGAGAAGAGACAACAGATGTCACTAGCATAGCCCCTTGAAATATACGTATAATTCATATTTGGAACATACAGGTATACAGGGTGTCCTTTATCTCGACGTCAAGCTGAAATCGGGTGATAGGCCAAGTCATAATAGTTATCAAAAAAATACTTTAAAAAATCTAAGTCATGTGTTTTAAAAATTATAAGCATTTAAAAAAATCAAATAATCTACACCCTATGTCTTTTCACTCCTGTTGCTACAAATCTTTGTTTTTCTTCTTTTTTTATATTATTATGTATAATATTATAAATTCATTTACTTAACTTAATTCAAATAATATTATTAAATGCTTATTGAAAAACTCTGGTTCAGATTTCTGAAAACTTTTAATAATTTTATTTAATTAATATATTTTCAAATTTCCATAAAACTTGCGGACACGTAAAAAAAAATATGTCAGTATGCTTTAGAACATAATATTGTTTCAAAAAGAATGACGTGGAGTTTTCAAATAGATAATTAATTGTATTGGTACATTTGGGATACCATTGATTTTATAATTTGAAATCTGTAGATAAAAAAAAGATTTGCCATCTCTTTTAATTTTTCTTATAAAAAAAATCAAATATTCGTGTATTTTTTATATAATTGCTGAGAATACATCTTTCCTTTGAATTTTCAATTCAATATATTATGTTTATTCAACGTTAATGTATATATAAGTAATTAAATAATTGTTGTGGACAAAGTTTGAAGAACTAGCAGCGCACAGTAATATATGTACATAAATATGTCATACATATATCTCAGTTTTCACTAAGCAATGATTGATTAGTTCATTTAATGGACCCAAACATCCCCAGAACACGTGTGAAATCAACGTGGTTATAGCCAAAAGGCCTTGCTAATCCGGAATTTTTCGTATCAAAATTGTCGTAACCAAATCGTAAAAATAAGACATCTAGCAGACAACAGTTAAATTTTGCTTAACTTTAACCGTGCTGTCTAATAATTGGATTGGGTTGAAGCTCGATCTTATTTCCTCTGGAATTTGTCCCAATAACTCCACCATTTAGGTGAAATCTTGGAGGATTACGCTCTTGATAGGCCGTTAATTGGTTTGATTCTTGAATCTCACAAAAAATATTAGCATAATTTTCCGATTAAAACTTTTAATTAGTTTACGGTCCTCGTAATAAAAGCAAACATTAGACTGGAATAATTTAAAGCGTGCTATTATCTCCTTAATTGGGTTTTCTGTAAATAAATAACAACATTACCTCGCAAATGCCATCAAGTCTCCACAGGAAAATGTGCAAAATATAATTCGATTTATAAATAGAAAAATTAATTTACTTTATTCCTCGTGTATATTAATTAATATTAAAAATTCCTTGAAATTTTAATGAAAAACGCTAAAAATATATGAAATGTCAACACAAATTTTTCAAAGTTCTTTAAACCATTTTTTTTCTAGTTGAACAATTACAAAATACGCAATGAACAATATGGGATCTCGTCTTACTTTTGACAGTTATGTGTATTTACCATAGCATCGTTTCAAAATTGACCTGACGACTTGTTTCGAAACGTTATCCAGAATACATTGAAACGGCGTAGTACTCATCGGGGTAGTAAATTAGTTAAAATTGAATTGTTGGAAGCTTTAGGCATATTTATTGATTTATTTAATCAAACACAAATTTATAAACTTCATCATAACATTTTTTTAATTGTTTAGTGATTTAAATTCGTGTTTAAGTAAAAGATATTCACTGTCTTCGAAACTAGATTGAAGTCTGTGTTGCAGGAGCCATGTTCATCTATTGTATCCAACAGAGAAATCTAAAAAATAAAGATACTCTCTCATTTATCAAAATTAAAATTAAAAAATTTCTAAATTTAATTATCACAAAATTTATATAAATAAACCAATAACAATTAGAAGAAAATATAATTCAGAAATATCTTTAAACAAATAAATGAGAACAATAATTAGTTATAGATATTATTCAGAGTTTTAATCGACTGATCCCTACCCAGTTGTATCATATCGTGTGTGGCGTCCATAGAAGAATGATTTTTTTGGTAATGAATGGTTTGCAGTGAGTGTTTGAGTGATTTAAATAATTTTGGTGCCAAGAACACACCTATGTGGGCAGTAAAAACAAAGCAAAGGCAGCGATATAAAAAAAAATTAATGCAGTATTAGTCATTTATAATGTACAGCATTCGATATTTTATAGGAAACCTTGCCAAGAAACTTATTGGACACGGAATTCGGAACAATTTAAATTAATTATCTTCGGTGACCGCATTCAAATTTTTTTTTGATATTGTTGTCATTGCTTTTATACCCCAGATATAATAATAGATCCGTCGGTAAAATTTTGTTTTTGCTCCCGGTAATCTTGTGAAGTTATTCGCTTGTTTCCTTGTAATTTGTACGTGGTTTTTAATTGAAAATGTCTGTGTGCTTGTATTCCTAAAATAAATAAAATGTAAAATTTTAGGAAGAAATTTTTCAATCAATGATTATATTTGTAATGTTGTTAATCATCAGAAAATATACCTAATAGATAAGTTAATTCATAACCTGCTTATTTTATCTGTTAATCGGTTAGTTTAATTTATATTTTGTATTTCCAGTCCAGCGAAGAAAATTTGAGGTTTGCCTGGTAGACCTAGTAGGAAAATGATTAATTTACTTCACGACTACCTAATAAGCAATTAACAATTTAAAAAATATAAATAAGGTTAGTAAAGATTGTTCCATCAGACAGTGTAGCTGTTTTTATTAATTTAAAAAAATTCATGAGTCTCGAATATTTAATGTGTATTCACGTCTTTTCAAAATATCCGATCGCTCTTCCCGGCAAAACTTTTCCATAATTCACAATAAATAAAAAGTATTATCTTTTGAAGAGCCGAGCCGGGACGGGCGGGTGAGCCGATGTGTTTACTGCATATTGTGGCATTACGATGTTAGCGTGCAGAATGCAGTGTGCAGTGCGCCCGGGAAGTTTATCATCCCGAGGGTGTCGGTAAACTATGACATAATGCACAAACTTGGTTGTAGGTCGCGAGCGCCTCGAGACGCCGGGAAGAAAAATTGAGAGTTTGTGACGCAGCTGTTATTAGAAAAGACGAGATCTGAAGAGGAATATTATTGGTAAAAATTTAAAATCTAAACAGGTCTTTATAAATTCATCCAATAATTCTCTATTTTTTTTTTTGAAATTGTACTTATTTTGGAGTATTAATGTTAGTGTACGATGACGGATGGATCGCCACCGTCACACGCGGGTCGGATATTAGAAAGAAAGATTTTCCTTCCAATCGCCGTTGACAATGATTGACAACAAATGACACCCGAGACACTTTGGGTCAAAGCTAACTATGACACAGTGGACAAATTGTACTTGCGGTTTTCCTGGGACGTCGGGTGTCGCTCCAATCGCATTTCTCCTGGCTTCATCGAATCCGGAACAGTTGGTGTGTCTCTTCTGGAAGGCTAAGTTGAACTGATCTTGAACACATACGAAGAGGGATGTCGGTTTTCACCGAAAAACGATACCTGAAACGCTTTTCAACTGTCACTGGGCGGATTTTTAAAAATTCTAATCCTGGCTAGCTATTGGCGCAGAATACATCGGGTGCCAGTCCAATCAATCAAAATCATGGCGCGGCCCGCGCGCGGCGATCACGAAACGGTTAGGGATGCCCTGGACCGACATGATAGTAACACTGAAGTCTTACATAGTGCCAATGTCCAAAGAGAATTGTTTGCATCAATCATGCTCCGTTAGACGTCGTACTTTGGTCATATAATGAGAAGGGAAAAAGATACTCTACTTTAGAAAGCCGCAGAGGAGTCGGAATAAAACAACCGTCCTGGCTTAAAACAGGGATAAGAAGAGTCGAGGAGCAACTGCAAGCTTCCCAACATAGAGATGGTTTCTCTCGGGTGATCGTCAACGTCGGAGGGACAAGATACTTAGCGTTCCAGTGGTCGCACCCTTGCGCCGAACATGAACTATCGCGCGCGGTCTGTGAATCCCCAACTTTACGTGTCTGGTTTGAGAAGAAGAATGAAATTTAATAACATTTTATAGCACATAATAAAAAAAAGTATTTTACTAGTATAAATAATAAATAAGAATCATTATTTATTGACTATTTTTTGATTTGTACTTAATAATTTTACACTCCATGAAAATTCTAATTTTTACTCATATGACACAAAACAAGGTTATAAATCAATATTGTAACATAACGAAATGAAATTTTCTTTTTTAGTTTTAATTACTAGTAGACTTACTATAATTATGATAGAGATCAAGCAACCTTATCATCAATGACACCATGTTATAGGAACTCTAATATCACATCATTGTTTTTACATGTTCTTCATGATATTCTTTGTATTAACTCAATTCTAAAAAAGCGAAAACAAAGTAAAAAAACTTCTAACAATTATTTTAGGAGTACTACGATAACCTACTTATCACACTTACCATGTTATTTGCTAGAAACGTACATTCTTCATCACAATTTTCATCTCTTTCCGCGTCTTCTAGCATGCGAGATACTCGTCGTTTGAAGTCTTCGTAATTCATTGTCTACAAAAAACTGTTTAACATATAAATAAGTATACATACAAGACATATATTATGTAAAATAAAATATTTTTCTAAACAATAAGATACAAATAACATGAAATACTCACCCAGTTTTCAATATAATTCCAAGGAATTTTCTAGTACACGGAATCTGGGACTGCAAACATAAATAAAGAAGGACTTGCACTTACGACGAATGTCACAGGGATACTGAAAGGCAGTGTCTTACCCCCCCAAGAATATCGCAGAAGCGCAACAGTCTATTGTTCATAGTTTGCGTAAAATTACAAAAATAAGTTCGCTGCGGACTCAGAGACCGCGCGCGACCGCTGGAAGGTTAAAGAAGAAGGAGGGAAAAAAATTGTTTAGTAACGGAACTGTATATGGAAATGCGAGACGATGAAATCAGTTGTTAAAGTAGAATTTTAGTTTGCAACGAAATGCGCGCGCATTTGCCAAGTTCCAAAATTTTCCTAAATCTCCGGTGCTGTTCCTCTCGACCGTCGCAGTGTTTATCTGACTCGCTAACTAGGCGATGTAATTGGTTGCAGGGGTGGAGTCAGCCTAAGATGGTGTATGTGCTGGTGGCGCTGGTACTGTGTGCGGCGGGCGGCCCCGCCGCGGCCAACCCTGAAGCCAAGCGCCTGTACGACGACCTGCTGAGCAACTACAACCGGCTGATCAGGCCCGTCGGCAACAACTCGGACCGCCTCACGGTCAAGATGGGGCTCAAGCTCAGTCAGCTCATCGACGTGGTAAGTCTTCTCTTCTCATAATTCTTCATCACTTACACCAACCAACACATATTATAATGGATATGTACATAAGCCTGTCACTGTGTATTCCGAAAAAAGTATTTTATTTTTAACATAGTAGTTATCAAGTGTTATCGCGTTCATAGCTACAAGAAAATGCAAAAAAATAGCTAATCCAATATTCTTTTTGGCTCGAGCAAATTTTCTAAAATTTTTGCAGCAAAAGCAATTTGAGATTTCTCAAACAATGGTAAGTGTTAAACGCTAACAAAATGTCAAATTGAACTTAGATATGGCGTAATTTTAATGGTGGCTATGTTAATATTAAAACAATAGCATTTAATAACAAATGCAATGTGTAAATACAACAAATACATATTTTTGATATCTCTTTATTTTGAGGCCATTTCGGGAGCCAAATGTACAATTTTAAGTACTGCATAAGCAGTATTAAATGAATAGTACACAAAAGCGCAACTTTCATTTACTAGCTTTCTTTAAGTAGGGGAACGTGTTATAACCTTTAGACAAATTGTAAATTTTGCAGTATAGCATTTAAAATTACTGACGTAGGTAAGCATAAAATGTTTCTACCAAATTATAGGCACAAAACAAGTGTTGGCTACTCATGTCTAAATTAGCAATTTTCAAAGTCAAAAATTTTTTTTCAAATATGATTTGGTGGATGACGAAAAAATCATTTCAAGTTTCACCCTTAAAAACACCACAAATTTTTAATTAATATATTGCAACGGATGGACTCGGAGAGGCTCTTATCCCGCCCTTGGGGCTAGGAGAAATTCTTCTGAGGTCCGTTGTTCACCAGCTAGATTCAGTCGGGGGTCGTGAGGTACGTTCACTGGAAGTCTGCTTGCAGCAAAGGGAGTTCAAGCAAGATGGGTTCACACAATGAGCACAAATATTTGGTTTTATTACAATTTAATTCCAAAAATAAAATGAAAATGAACAAGGATCTTTTTCTTTTAAGTAAAATTCTTTTTGGTACAAAATATTCTATAAATAATGAGATAAAATAATGTTTTTAATTTGAAATAAAAGCTGGAATTCTAGTCTTATTACGTCAGATCACCAGCGTTTGCAACAAAAGATTTATTGAAATATAGCCCAAGGTTTTGTTATTTGAGTTATTTAAAAGGCGAACCTGTCAATTTAAAGAAATTAAAATTAAATGATAAAAGTGTTTTGTAAAAGAGGTTCAAGAAGATTAAGCGGCGAAACAAATCTTAATATTAAACGTGCGGATGAAGACTTGTTATAAACAACAAGATGGGGATGAACTGTATTACAATGTAGCAAGATTTGGGTAGAAAACAAATTTTAGGAGCAAGTGAGGTTATCGTAAGATTGCAATTTTTTTGCCATAGCGGCCAAGCAAAGTATATGAAGAAAACTAATGATGAGGTAAAAGACCCAAAATGCTTCAACCAGTAGTTGATTTATAATGTCTAACATCACCCTTTCAAATCTTAAATAAAATCATATTAATTTAACATGACTAGAATGTCACAGCGGCAGCTGAGGGTTATGAATCCTTTCTTTATAGATAATAAAATACAGGACATCTTGAAAAATAAGGAGTATCCAGTTGCAAGCAGTTAGTAATTTCGAAGATGGAACGATGCGGCAGAATTTAAATGATGATAGGTTACAAACAGTATTCCCAGACATTGCGAAGCTAAGAAGTAGGTAGGCGTGCGAAGATACTGACTAGGCGGAAGATTCTTCATTTGTCTCCAATCAACGTCCTTCTGATCACAATTTAACATGAAGAAGATTCGTTTTTACTTGTGATTACGCCGCGATGTCCGGAACGGCAGCTCGAGCGTAGTCGGACGCCGCCGTCGCCATTTTGTCCATTTGACTTTGCCGCGTTGATCTTGAGTTTGCTGGCTCGTGTGGATGCGGTCCAGCGGGGATGAACGGGGTCCAAGGGTGTTGATAGGGTCGATAGGATTGATAGGGTCGCCTTATGATTACGCCGTGATGTCCGGAACGGCAGCTCGAGCGTAGTCGGACGCCGACGTCGCCATTTTGTCCATCTGTCGATAGGGTCGATAGGATTGATAGGGTCGCCCTGTGTGGAGATACATTACGAAACAATATTAGTATAAGATACACAAGTGTAACAAGACCATGTTCTATTTACCTAGCGATCGCGTTCAAAAATGTAACCTTACCGCGATGAATCGCGGGCGACCCTCGACAGCTAGTGGGCGATCTCTCTAGTGACAGCAAAAATGCGGCTTGCCTCGAGCAGCTTGCGGCTATCTTCACTCAAAAGTAATCAGTGTTCCCCGTGCACAAATTACTCGGTGATTTCAAAACAATGTTGCTAAACTAGAAATGGGCTAATATTTTATAATAAAATCTATTTAACTACAAGGTAGGATTTTATAAGTGAGCGGCTGTCGTGCTCACTGAGGTAGTGAAAGAGAAAAAAAAAATGTCACAATATATCTAAAATAAAATGTACAGCCAAATAAAAATTATAAAATAAAAGATTTAATTTATGTACCAAAATCACTATTATTAATAAAATGTGGGTAAAATTGAAGCTGTAAAATATATTTTTTTGATTGCTAATGAAAATTATAACTGGTCCCCCGGAATCTATATCAAAATGTAAATACGCATCCTCCTCCTTTTTTTTAGGAAGGAGGAGGATGCGTATTTATTATTCCTGATTATTCTCCTGATCTCAACTTGATCTCCTCTGTTTTAACATCTAAAACTTGTTTGACAAGACAAAAGTTACGGGCATCAAATCAAAATGAAAATAATACAAACTCTTATTGTCTTTAAATATGAGTTGATTTTGTAAATCGTGTTAAAATAAATTATTCGTACAAAAATACAGGGTGTAACAGAGCTAGTCCACAATAATACTTTACAAGTGGATTTCCTCCTTAATTATAAGTCAAAAATATTCAAACAACCATAATGTCAATAGTTACGAAGTTATGCAATATCAAAGTTTACATTTTTTCAATACTTCTGACTTTTTTTTACAAAACGTTCGATGATTACGTAAAATTCATTCGTTTCAATAAAATTTAAATAAAATAATAAAACCTCTGAAAAAATTCCAAGTGGAATGTTTTCCAATCAGAATTAAAAGGTTTTTATCATTTTATTTGACTTGTATTAAGGGAAATTAATTTTTCATATTATATATAAGTTACTGTAATGATAGTCCAACGTTTTGCAACAAAATAAGTCAGAAATATTGAAAAAAAAAGCAAACTTTGATGTCGCATATCTCCTTTACCTACTATTAGGATATTGGGTCATGGTTGATTGAACATTTTCGACTTAGGACAGTATTATGGACTAGCTCTGTTATACCCCGTATAGTATTTATTTTCGTTTTGTTGACCGTGTTAGTAATGTTGATTTGGTTTGGCATGTTAACATTTAAAAGTCCTTACTACCTTTTTTAATTTTAAAATAATGTAATATTACGATAAAAAATATTGTTTTATGATAAAATAATCGTTTAATCGTAGAGCAAATATTTTTTTTCTAGAAAGATATAATTGCTTTTCTCACTCTTTTTCCAGCTATAAACGGTTTCATAATTGTTCCATTTTTGTATTGACTTAAATGTACTCCTATTTTTTTAAATAAATTCATTATCTTCTGATCTTTAAAAAACAAATGTGCAAAAAAAAATTCTGTTAGGAGAATTTTATTATGCTTTTAATAAAATTGTATTAAAACAAATTAAAGTTAATCCATTAATTTTTCCCCAGAGTTCAATTTGTCCATGGCAAACAAAAGAGGGACAGAAACCCAGTAACAAAGTGAGGGGATATTTAAAATAAAAACAATGTCACACCGCCCAACGTAGGCTGTTCTCAGGAGAGCTTTTGCCTCTTTGCTTTACGTGATCAATCAAAATGTAACTAGAATTTTTGCATTTTCCATTCTCTAATACATCATCCATTTTTAAGCCATAAAAAAACTTTGATCAATGGTTTCATGAATACTAACTACCCTTCAATAACATTACATTTTTTTCATGTTCGCATAAAAAATATAAGAGCGCGTATACGCTGATGAAATGTTACCCCAATGTTCCAGATAGGGCGCGAAAAATACGGAGAAACAGCGTCACTGGTAAATTAGAAAAACAAAAAGTTAATACCGGTTTACTGAAAATATAAAAATGGGATTGTGTATAGCTTTAAGGTAACAAATAAACAATAAAAATATTTTAGTAGAAAGAAACTGTCTAATTAGTCATTTAGTATTCACAAATTATTTTAATAATTCTCTCAGAAGAGGAAATAAAAAAGGACTTTAGAAAACATAATATATTATCACAAGAAGAACTACATATACTCGAGTAATTGCAAAACTGCATATAATTCTAGAAAAATCATTTTTATTTGTAATCTGTAAATCACTTGAAATCGATAGAATATACGAGAATATACGAGCAGATTCCAGAAAATCTTTTCTATATAAGTGGCTGCGATAAGTTGATTTTGATAACCTGTGAAAACCTTTGAGCGATAGATAGTGCGAATAGGGTGTTCCATGGATGAGAGAAATATTCTAGGCAACGAATATAAAGCGAACACAAACGAGGGACAAATTACGGAATAGTGTTTTAGCTAACGTTTTGTATCCAGTGACTGTTTAGAAAAAAAAACTTAATTAATTTTATTTGTTTCATTTCGTCTCCTACCACCGCGAATCTATGACAATATTTAACTTGACGTCATTTATGCTGGATATAATTTCATTGCCCATATTTACTTGCTGCATTTTTCTATGGGATGTGCCATTTGTGCCAAGGCTGATTCAACTTCTGTTCACGTCCCTAGCTTGGTTTGGTGAGAGTCTAGATTAGGCTTTTCAACCCACTTTTGGCATTTAAAGGCAAGGTATTTTATGATTTCTCCTTGAGATTTTTTCCTTTAAATACAAAAAAATCTAATTTTTAAATTTAATCCCCATTATTACCTGCCATAAAAATATTTCCTAATTATTTTTTAAAGAAAATATATTAATTGTATCAACAATTGTGATATTGTGACAGTTAAAACTAGCCGTAAAATCTTCATAAATCACGGCACATAATAATTATTAATAATTAATAACATGAGCCGGGTGTCCGAGTCACGTCAATTAGCGATTAGCTACGACTGGCTAGAGTTTGGCGGCTAGTCATCATCAGTGTTGTTATTGTAACTCCCGCGAGTTACGGACGGACAGACATTCGAAATAAGGATGGTTGATCATGTTTCTAATTTTAATAAATATTTAGTTAACGCAGAGATATTTGTTCTCAGCTCGCACCCAAAATGAATTTTAAATTCGTTAATTAATCCCACTCGAAGAGAAAATCATTACATGTAAAAAAATATTTTTAAAAATAATGTTTTCTTTATTGTTTTCAATGCTCTCTTTAAAAAATTTACTTTGTTGTAAATTTTTGTAGGTATGTATAGTAAAATTGCATTATCTAGAAATATTATTTTTTACGATTTATGGAAAATCAAGGCTGTATCTTCTATCTCTAAGTTTTGTAAGTTGAGTTGTGATGTTTTTTGACCAGGTAGTCAATAAGGTTTTCAATATTTCGTAAAATTTTGATTTTCATACCTAGTCTTAGACTAATTTTGCGATTTTTTCGATAGATAGATATTTTCTGAATATTTTCCAGTATGATACATAGATCTTGATATAAATATTTATTTGACAATGGAATCAATTTTTTAAATGTACAGCCTCTTGCACTCATCATGCAAACAGCCTTTTGCTCGAGGTATTTCTGTCGGAGGACTTAAACCGACGCGACGGCCTTTGACTTTGCCCGGAACAGCGAATGAACACAAAAATGCACTCAGCTGCGCAATAATTCATTCGGATCGGCCTTGTCGTCTGGACACGTTTATTTATACTCGTGCACCGGGTCAGAGCCCGTGTTTGGTAGACGGGCTGGGTTCGGCTCTGATAGAAATTAATTTAAACCGAATATATCAAGAGGGAAATAGCTTGACCCGATTCACAATTTCTGATTCGTTGACTAAATAGGGATGACACGTAGATATTTTTTCGTCACATCGATTGACGTAACCATCCAATCGTATTAAAAATATTCGTTTGTACCGCTCTTTATATGCACGTGTCCACTGAATAGTCACTTAATGGTTTAAATTGTTGGGTACAAAACCGTCTATAGTTTCGGCGGAGGTACATATTTAAAAGTGACAAAAATTTACTTTGAAGGAAAAATGCAATTATTTATCTAATTTTCGAAAAACATATTGGGTGTACTAAGATAATCCAAGAATGTATTAAAATATTATTGGAACCAAAGTACAGTAGTGTGCCAAAAATTTCCTTAGAAAGAAGAATACATTCTTTTTTGGGTTTTTTTCCACGATAATAAGGCATATTGAGATAATCCAAAAATTTAAATGAACTATTATAGTCTTCCGTGTATAGTTTTCTTGGATATTCTGCCGTGTATATGTGACCTCTCTGGCCAACGTTTCGGATCCCATTGCAGGGTCCATCATCAGGGCTGATGTGATGGGTGTGTGTTGAAGTGTAGGTTTTGTAAGTATTGCCATGCAATACCGTACCGAAGTCAGGGTATGTCCAACTTTGTGTTAGGTAAGTACTGGATTGAAGTACCGTGTCGAAAGCAGGGTGTGTGTGTCTTAAACCATACACAGAAAATTCTGAACGTCCGTGAAAATCTAAGAACATTTTTAAAGTATTATAGGTTCGGTTTTTGCATTTTTAGGCATTTGATCCTCGCGCTAGCGAATCTGGCACGAACATCACAACCCCCTTCCTACTCCCATCTTCTGTCATCCTGTCTTGTCTACACAGTCGAAATCTACCTGTCATCGAACGTGGAGTATCATTGTATGTCGCAATACCTATCGAATTGATTCTCGAAATCACCTTTTGAAGGAATTGTCGTGCTTTCGTTTTTTTTATCAAGTGCTTACATTGAAAGATCTGTGGTGAAGTGAATTGAACCAAGGCTGGAGAAGGAATACTCTCAAATGGTGAGCTCGGCTATTCCACGTGTGTTCTTTTATCCCTAAAATACAGTCCATTCTTTCCGCATTCTCCTCCACACCCCCTTCCCGTTTATATTCTTTTACAACACCTTAATTCTCATTCCTTGATTCCCAGCAATTCGCGTCGGGAACAATAGTAGTGTAACAAAAATATTCTTAGAAGGAAGAATATATGCATTTTTGTTTTTTGACGACTCTTTATCTTTAATAATACTGTAAGCTGTACCTACATGGATAAATTCTCCACTCACCACCATAATTTTTTGCATATACACGTTTTTGTTAAGTTGTGTACCCCATTTTATTTTGGATTGTTTTTAAAACTTTATGTAAAAAATACAGATAACTTCGTGATTAGGACCTAGTCCTGATGGAGCACTATTTAACCACAAATGTGGGACGTCAGTACACACCAACACGTAAAGAGTTTCAATTCAATTGCTCCGCTACTGTAATTAATACCTAGCTCATAACAAAGCTGGTTAGCAGTGTCTTGGAGAGGGCCAATGATTCCGCTTTTATAAACTTTATATCATACAAATACAAATCACTGAATTCTTCTATGCCCGCATTGTGCCAAAAATAATAAAAAAAATGTTTTTGTTCGGTTTAGATTTTTTTTCTTCTTTTTTTTTTCTTTGACTTCTGAAACTCCCACAGTGAATTTGGTGATGGAGTATATACGAACGAAATATCCACTTGTTTGAGGTACTCCTGGCTCGCACAAAAGTGACTCTGGTAAGCCCCATCCGTGCATCAAATAACCACGAGAGCTTTGGTAGCCTCGGATGTAATTTAAACCGCTTTGAAGGTTTCTGCGGAAGTTGAATCGAGGTTGCTCTGTCGTCAGGTCCATCTCTAGATATTTGTTTTTCACATCTTTATCCTGAAATTTTTAATTTTTTTTTATAAAAAATGAATATAATTATTTAAAGTTGTTTTATTCAAATACAGAATGAAATACGTTAGTCAAACAATAAGAAAATTTAAAAATTTATATTATTTTTTGTTTCAATCTACTTATATATTTATTAATCATACCTAAATGTTTCAGAAAAGCCTTTCCGTCATTGGGGTGTTTTATATTTGTCCAAATATCAAAATAAATGATGTCTTTTGTTTTAAAAAAATATTTTTAATTATTATTGCTGAAGTTATTGATTACACAAAATTATTGGAAAAATTTTTGAATTGGACTGGAAGTTAAATTTAATTGATTATTAATCATATTTTGTTTACTTTTACATGCTTTACTAATTTCAAATGATTCTAAAACATTCAATAAACATTTTACCTATACCAAGTTTTAGTTTATTCAAATATGTTTATAGAAAAACTAATTAAGATAAATTATAGAAGTCTCACAGACACGAAGCTATTTATATGAGAAACGTGTACGAAAGTCTTTTTATGCTGTGGCCCAGGGCCATAAAGACATCAATTACGTTTATAAAATCTCTTTTAAATGCAGAAAATCAAGAAAAAAAGAATTTTTTCATTTGTATTTCTTGTATTCTGTCTATGAACATCTGTGCAGTATGAATTTTTATTTATATATATTTTTGGGATTCTGTCGTTTAAAATTTTTTGTATACAAAATCATTGTATTCAACT
Source organism: Agrypnia vestita (assembly GCA_016648135.1). Classification (NCBI taxonomy): domain Eukaryota; kingdom Metazoa; phylum Arthropoda; class Insecta; order Trichoptera; family Phryganeidae; genus Agrypnia; species Agrypnia vestita. The sequence continues at coordinate 57,000 of JADDOH010006563.1, read as the reverse complement.
TAAGTCCTTATTTTATGGAGAGCCAATTTTATTGTGCAAACATTCTTTTAGTTTTAAAGTATATGATTCTCATTGCTCTGTTTTGTTGAATGTACATTTTATATATAGGTATTATTTTTTGCTTAATTGTATTTTTAAATCAAGGAAATTTTCAAAAATTAATAATATTTATATTTAATTCATACGTGGTTAGATACCTATCGCGAAATTATTAGACTTTTTATATCATAAAATTTCACATTTTAAAATCAAGGTACGTAAATTAAAATCCTGCTTAATGATGCTTTAGACGTCAATGTTCAATCCTCTCACATTATTATACAGAACCAAACATAAATCAACATTACGCAGTTCACTGGGAGTGTTTCATGGCTTCCTACATCCACACCATAGTGCTTTTGGCAGAGTCAACAAACTTTTACCATAAAACTTCCTCAAGAGGACGCCATGTGTAATGGGAATAATGCCTTGTTCGAGGAGAAGTTACACATACACAAGTTTATATTGTCAAGTTACTGAACTTGGCGGATACTGAGATCACATTTTACTCGTTTAATGGAAAATTAAAACCCTCCACAAACTCTTGAATACACTCAAACAGTATAAATATCTCAACTTAATTAGTACACATACTTTTAGTTTTAAAATAACTTGATTTTCCTTGTAAGTAATTAATAAGTTTTAAGTTTCATTTGTTTCAAAATACGGGATAAGTTTTCTAGTGTGCCGTCTTGTATCTTTTAGTTCTCGAATTTGAAAATAAAATCTTATGGTTATAACTAATGCAATATTTAAGTTTTTCACGAGTTTTTTTTATGTGAATATTCGTGTTTTTATATTTTATTTTTATTTTCTATCAATGTGGTATGTGGAGGTGTAATTTGTAGACTTTTTTTGTATACATCAATATTTTTGCATAAAATTTTATTGAAACTACGTTGGGAAACTGATATTGCACTGAATGCGGTATGAAAAATTAATAATGATAATGATTTTGATTATTGTTAATCATTCATTTTCATATAAATATATGTATTAATATGATACGCATGAGTTAACACTTCTTTCTTACTCTATAAGATATTTATATTTTAGAATAAGTAATTAATGTAAATAATAAAGAAAATCTCAAATGCACGCAATGTTTCATGGAGAGACCCATGCTTGGTATAAGAGATAAAATTAGAACTAGAGTAGTGGATATCAAGGATTGTGTAGCGCAGTTAAAATAGCAATGGGCAGGACATGTTGCAAGGTTGGATGCCACAAGATGGACTCCAAGAATTCTGAAATGGAGATCTTGGGAGAATGAAAGAGGCATCGGAAGACCTCAAAAGAGATGAGCCGACGTGATAGCTGCTGTGGGCGGAAGAAAGACTACAAGAAACAAATAACAAAGACATAAGGAAGGGTATAGAAAAATCTCATTTCCAGCATTGGAGTGATGAAGGTTGAAGAAAAATAAGAAGAAGAATTTAATAAACGTATATCCGATTTCGTTACATAAGTGTTGAATCCATTTTTCACCACTATATTTATGCTGTAAGATCAGGTATTTTTTTAATTTATTACTTTTCAGATCAGGTATTCCATACTTTTCAGCCGATATACTAACATAATTATTTAAAAAATATATATTTGTGATAATTCACTTTATTTTAAAGATTGCCTAAAGCCAACTATAAAGTCCGTATTATTTAATTAACTTATAAACTTTTCCTTACAAAGTTAGTTTCCAGTTATATTTTGAACCACTTTTTAATAATTTATATATCAACTTCTTTACAAAGAAATGCTCAATTTTACTAGTTATTTATTATACATGACATTTATATTCTTGTAGCTTACTGGAATATGACATTTTCAATACTCAAACTTTATGGTAATTATAAACACATAAAGTAGGCATGACATTTAAAATACTTTTATACCAGCTTGTTTTATACTATAATTTACGATTTATTTTAGGGGTTATATTAAGGTTATTTCATCACGTAGAATTACTTGTAAGAACTTTTTATTGCATTAACCTATTATGTGAATGACTTAGTTTAAGCATCTTCTAAAATTACTAGACTGATTTGCAGGCCTGAGAAGTTAATTAAATTATTTCCATACCTTCTTTGTAAAAATTATGTTGTTGTTAAAAAAATATTTATTTTTAATATTTACTGAGAAAACTTTGTGGTAAGTCATTTATCAAATTTATAATTTACTTTATTTTTAGCCATTTAACGCTATTTATTGGAACGAAACATAATTTTTTCAAAATTGTGTTTCAAAACAAAGCCTGTACGTAACATTATTATAATTTTATTTATTAATAAAACCCACACTCAATTGTGAAATTTCAAATTTAATTATGATTTTAAAGACATATTCCATGAATCAGTTAGAAAAATAACTAAAAAAAATCAATCTATCTTTAAATATTATTTTTTGATGTGATACATATGACTGTATAGTAGGGTGTGTCACTTTGTATGGCGAAAAAAAAGTTTTTTATTTTTAAACTTAATAGTTATGAAAAGTTGCATTGCATTATTAACTATATAAAAATGCAAAAAAAGTTGCAATTCAAGTATACTTTTGGCTCGTTATAGCGAGCCAAATATTCCGAAAATGTTGGTTTTTACTGTTTTTTTAGAGGTAATGAAAGTGCCGTTTTCCTCAACATATTTTTTATCAGAGTACTTAATTTCGTTAATATATATGTATAGATAATATACTAAAATAAAAATTTTCTGCAAATTTTAAGCTGAATTATTTTTAAAAAAAATTATAAAACAAAGAAAATTTTCCAAAAAGAGTATTTTTAAAGAGAGCAAAAGTTATTTTTTGGAATTAAAGATTGGCATAATTTTTCTGGAATTCTGCTTGGCTGCAATAAAACCTTCTCTAACTGTTTACTCTAGAGCTAAAGAACCCCCTATCCTACCTTAGCAGCGACAGTCGTCAATTTAAGGCATCCACACATTTCTCTGCCACACACAGTCATTAGATTTCTTTCTACTGACTGTGTGTGGCAGGGAAACTTGGGAAAAATGAATATTCGGACATTTCATTCGACAAAAACTGTCCTCAGCTCTTCACTTTATAAGTACATAGCTCAAAAGCAGTAGTTTAGTTAGTATAAGTTTTTCATTGTGCCAGGAAATCATGTAATAATGATGGCTCTCAAAATTGATTTGTGATATCACAAATGATCTCGACAATGATTTTTGCCAGGCACGAGCTTTCAAAACTCTATATACCAAACTCTGTATATACTCTATATATCAAACTCTGTATACCCTATTCTATTACAATTTTGATTTTCAACATTTGATGCCTCCCTGATATCACTTAGTGTAGCCGAAGCAATAGCAGCGCCTGCTCTGTGCGATACGCCATAACGATCACATACTTCAGCCAACTTTTCGATTTTTTTTTGTATTTTCTCAATTTTCTCTTTCTTTAAATATGTTTCCAATGCCTATGCATCTGAAGGTTCTTTGGTCTTCAAGAAATGGGTGGTCTTTAATCGGAACAGTTTTATTTTTTCCACATTTACATGAAGAATAATTTTTGTATTTGCACGCAGTAATGTCAAAAAGAATTGTTGATTTAGTTATAAAGTTTTCTATTTTATCTAAATACGATTGACTTTTTGGTTCTTTTTTGAATTTTTTCAATAGTAGCCTATACTGTTTGCAATATGATAATAGAAGCTGGCTCACAATGCTTGCATTTTTCCGAACTTCAAGAACGGTTGGAGCCACTTGAGAAGTGATGACTTTTGCTTATGGTTCCAAACTACTTGACTGTTTCATTTCATAACGCACCCACTCATAATGTCTTTAAACATCTCCATAAGTTGGTTTTAGTAACATAGTACTTTTGAATTTTTCGGGATATTTCTCAAAAATACGTAATTTCATACGACCCCTGGTTTCTTTTGAACTTGACGGATTCGATGCCATTGTGATACGTTTCATGAATGAATTAAACAGTTAAATTTATTACGTATAATATGTAGAATCTTTACGATGGTTGAAAACTAGTAAGCAATGACCTAATGAGGCGCGCATAACGGGAGCGCGACCCGAAACAAGCCGAAATTGCCCGAACGGGGGTAGGTATTTAACGCTAACAAATTATCTAAATGAACTTAAATATGCGTTATCCTTATGCTGGTTATATTATTATTAGAAAAAATCATTTAATTACTAATACAATTGGTAAATACAAAAAATATACCGTTCTGATAGGAACGTTATTTTGCAACTTTTTCTTTATTTCAAGACCTTTTAACTAGCCAAAAGTACCAGTATTGTAAATACAGCATTAAATAACATATAAAAATGCAAATTTTGAGAACTATTAAATTTGAAAAATCGAAAGTTGAAAAAAGTGACACACCCTACTGTACAGTGACCTCAATTATCGGAAATTAATGGAAACATTATTTATGACTTTTTAAAATTGGTTATTTTTAATAATATAATTAAACTCGATTGGCTTAAAAATGTAAATTAAAAATTTGATTAAGAAACATTTTAATACGTATAATGTAAAAAGAGTAATTTTCGAGCTTAATTACCAAACGAGTTTGATTAATTTGTAACTTCTGGCAAAAAGGATCATTTCTAGTGTCATAAATCTCTCTCCGGAATAAAATCCAACTCGCCCGCGTCGCGCGTCCATTCAAAGTCTAAATAAAGTTTAATGAATATTTAGTTTTACAGCAAAATTAAACATTTCGTACAGAATTTGCGGCGAAGTTCGTACGATGTAAGCGAAACCAAAGATAAGTACTTGAAACAACGGATTCAAGCGTCCATTCCTACGAGGGCCCGGCTTTGTACACGCCGCTGCTCGTTCCAGCACCGCGGCATTTTGTAAAAAGTTTGTGTTTAATCATCCGTTACCAAAACCCACCGTGCTAATGGTGCGCAATTTTCTAGTGCTGGATCACGTTTTCCTTGGAGCTTTCTTGTTTTCTGGGTCGAGCTTTAAGCGTCGCGGTGCTTTCAGCTGGAAAGAAACGCAAATTTATTAGTCTGTGAAACCAGAAACCCCTCGTAAATACTCTCGTTCTGAGAACACATTCAGAAATATACATTTTAACAATCCCACGACGTAAAAAGGATCACATCATTCGGTCAAAGACATCCGTGTGCGGTAGTGAAAACACATCCTTCGGACACAGTTTCGTGGAACTGAAATTCATCTTCAGTACAAATACTAAATTAAAGTGTTCAAATTCTAGTTTAGAAGAAGAAACTCGTGTTTTATTTTTATATGTACACAATTCTTTGTTCACTGTTTGCTCAAAAATTACTGCAACTTCCTTGTTTTGCGTCAGAAAAACAAAATTCATTTATCCTTTTATATAAAAATTCGTTATCATGGCAGGAATAACAATTTATATTTGATTATATTTCGTATTGAATAAAAACGTATAACAACAATTATTTCGTAATATATACCAACTCCAATTTTTCAAGATCACAATTACTGGATTTTTGTCCCCAGATTGATTTTTTGATTCATTTATTTATTTATGTATTTATTTATTTATTAATTTAATATTCACGGAAGACCAACAGCACAACAAAGAAGCACAGAAAACATTAATATGATAAAGATGGTCAATTACAGGTCTCCACTTTTAGAAATATGTTAATAATGATCATTAATAAATAAATAAACATTAAATAAATAAATAAATAAATAATGATAAATATGTTATGAAATAAATTAAGACATGTTAAGAATAATAAAACAAGAAAGAATAAAAAATTAAACAAAAGAAAAAGAGAGTTAATTATTAACAGAAAAACTTAGGCACGTTAAGAATAATACAACAAGAAAGAATAGAAAATTTTAAACAAAATAAAAAGAGTCTTAATTAGTAAGTAATTATTCAAGATATATTGAAGATATCTCACAGAGACAAAATTATTAATGTGGGAAAGTAGGTTTAGAAGTCTTAATAGTTGTCTCGTTACCAACAGCGACGTCTATAAATTGGTTCATGGAGATAACAAATTTCAACAATAGATGGCAAGAGGGTATATTAAAGTAAAGCGTGGGATATAGATAACATAATATGTACGATGTTGTCGTTAACGTAAGGCTTTCAATTTCTGTAACGTTCCCGTATATTTTTGGCGTGTTCTACCGGTTTCTAGATGTTTTCAATTAATTCTAAAATGTCCGGAGTATTGGGAAATTTTCAATTACGTGCAGTTTCTCTGGTTCCCAACATCTCATGACAATGGTCACCATCTAAAGATTCTCACAATAGGACATCACACATTCACACAAAATAAAACTAAACACGTGCTGATGATTTTACGGTAGAAGAAAGAATAGCGGAGTTCTTGATCCCGGTTGAAGGGTACGTTGGTTGATCGCATCTTACTTTAGGGTAGTTTCATACTATAGACCCAGATCACCATATGTATTTATTCAAATGTTAAAAAAAAAAATCTTTTCTCGGTGAAAAATATTAAGATACTTTATAATACTCCTATTAGGTATATACAAACATAAAAATTGAACGTTATATTGATATAAATAAAATGTAACCCGATTAAATAGAATCAAAGGGTTAACATTCAAAATTTAACGTAAATAAAAACCTTTTCACCCTTTGGGACGTAGACTAAATAAAATGCCAAAGCCCATCAAAGAAAAACAAAATATTCGTAGCTATTTCTCTTTCAGTCTTAAGGTACTGGTGAAACGTGTTTCTAGTTCTTCGTGAATATTAAACTTATAATTATAAAGCTTTGTAATTAAAAACAAATACCTGGAAAACTATAATTAGTTTTATTCTACCCTGAGCTTCAAACGAAGAAAATTAAATGAATTAATATTAATAAAAATAGTTTTTACTATTCAATTCCAATTTACTGTACTATGTATATGATAATTAATAAATAATATTTCGTATCTATGTAAATCAAATAATAAAATAATTTTGTAATAATATATTTCAGTCAAATAATTTTATTAATAATTATAATAAATAATAAAAGTCTTACAGAGAAGTAGCTATTTATATGTAAAACGTGTATGGAAGTCTTTATAAAATATCCCAGGGCTCATAATCTAAATGAGCTGGCTTAAATGATCATTTTGCACAATGCAATGTTCACCAATTCCACCGTAAGAACATCTCATCTCATCTTATCTTCTTCCTTTTGTCTTATTCGGGTCGCGGACCCATTGCATCGACAAGGCACCTCCATTCGCCCCTATCTTTCGCTGACTGTGCGGCCTCCGTCCATTGTAGTTCCATCGTTTCCTCACACAGTTTCTGGAGTTCCCTCGCCCATCAGCTCGTGTCTGGGGCGGCCCACTAGAATCAGGAATCGCACTCAGTATTTTCCTAGGAATTCGGTCATTAGACATTCTTAGTATGTGCAAAGCCACCTCAGTTACGATTTTGACATTCCATGTGTCGATCCTCAACTTCGATGCTTTAGGTTTAGTCGTGGTGCCTTTCTCCGTGCTATCAAAGTTTGTGGCTAGCAAACTGTTTTCGCTCGAAATCGCGCTGTCACATTTTATGTTCTTTATGAGTTTCTTTAATTTTAATATATTCGAATTGACTATTTGACTAATTTACAGTGTTATATTTTATCTTCCCATAACCACGATACGTGACAGTATACAGGACATTTTTATCTTCCGACTTATTTTAATATATACACCATTTATAAAAATCCAGTAATTGTGTTCTCAGAACATATATACACATTAGTACATTTATTTTCAAGTAGCTTTGTTAAATGCAATATCTACATGTTGTAGCGAGAACAATGTTGTAAACAACTCCTGAAAAAGAGTACACAGCACATTCTGAAGAAGAGAACATTGTTCTCGAAACATGTTAATTTTGTTTCCATGAAAGTGACGTAAAAAAATTAAATACGAATTTAATAAATTCCTAACAAAATTGGGAAATTTGCTAAAATATTTTAAAAATCTTCTTATTTTTTAAAGTGAATTTATACATTGCACAGGGCATCACATAATACCTCAAAATGAGTACAAAAGATTTCTTCTTTCTCAGCCATCTCTCTACTACTGGATAAAGGCCTCTTCTAAAGTCCTCCAATCTTCTCTATGGGTTTTATAATCCATCCACTACCCGCGACAGGGATAATATCATCGGCCCACCTTTTCTGAGGCCGGTCTCTTCCTGTTTTCGTGTCCTTTGCTTTTCACCGCAGAACTCTGGGTGACCGACCATCTGTCCATTCACTGTCTGGTAATATGGATCACATTACCAAATTAAATTGGCAATTTAATTTGGTAATGTGATCTACCACAGCGACAACTTTCGTGTCTGATTTCCTCATTTCTGATTCCATCTTTCTTACTTACGCCTAGCATTTGTCTCTCCGCAGATTTATATATGCATCTTAGTCTATGAATAGTACTCATAGATAGCGCAATAGTTTCCAGACCGTATGTAAGCACAGGGAAGATGCATGTTTGAAACACTTTTTTTGTAATTCATGGGAATACCTTTATTTTTAAAGACATGGTTAAGTTTCCCAAAGGCCGCTCAACCTAGTCCAATTCTTTTGGGTATCTATCTACCAACAATCTGATTTTCCTTCCAAGATATATTCATCTTCAACAGCTTCAAATATCTTAGTAACCATTGGGATACTACTGTTGGATGGGCTCATAAAAAAAGACTTATTCATATGTATTAAATAAAGTATATTCATATTAATTGCATGAGCATAAAAGATGCGCAATGACGCCCTTCAATGTAATTAATCCGGGTACAAACAAGCGCTCCGAGTCAGAATTCGCAAATCTATTGAAAATCCGTTCATATCATCCGCTTATCCTGCCTTATACACCACCGGATATTGCATGCTGGATATTTTCCATTGATTTCCATGTTTCCTAGGCATTCACCCACACCCGTTGTAAACCCGTACAGCGCCATCGCAGGTTGTATGGCGGTGCATTTCCGCTTCGGGTACCACAATGCCCCCCGCAAGCATTCAAGCCAGCGGAGTGAGCCGCAAGGATTTAATATGAGACCTTTTAGTGTATTGAATCAGCCTTTTTACATCGGTTCAATGAAAAAGTAAAGCATCAAACTATTAAAAAATGTTGCTCTTAAAAAAAATGTATTCAGAAAATAATTAATGTTGAAATTATTATCTTTATAAGAATTATTGTTTCTACTACAAAAATAAAATGAGAAAAACAAAAATTTACAAAATTTAAAAATCTCAAGCATAAAAGTAAGCGAATTCCATTCGCTTCAAACAGTAGCAAAAAAAAATATTATTTAACTCTGGCTTTATGTGATATATAACCAAGGCTTCATATTCCCTTTTTTCTCTCCCTATCTCTCTATCCTGGTTTATCCAGGGTCGGGCCTCCTTGTACGAAAGCGCCAGGATCTTCTGTCCCGGGTTGCCGCCAGCTCCTTCTCAATGACTGAGGGTCTGCCTCTACCTCTTGGCTTAGAGGGATAAGTGCTCTTCTCATATTGTGTCCATAAAAGGAGATTTTCGTTTGGCAAGTGTATTTACGGCTGGTTGCCACCAGACACCAAGGTCTTCATCTTCTCAAGATGTGGACGTCGCCGTTGACCTTAAGGGTTCAAAACTAGGCTTCAATAATTATATATACATAATCACATACATCAATTATGCTTCAAAGGCTATTTTAAATAGTAAAGATTATTTCAAACATGTTGTCAATAATTGTTATTTGGATAGTTTTCACATTAGAGAGGATTATTCCACCATGTTACTCTTGATTTTATTTCGATAGCTTCCACTCTGAAACTAATTATTTTAGCGTAAATTCCGTAGATTCCGTAACAATAGGAATTGTAATTATTAACAAATTCAGTTAAGTTGGGTTAAGGTTTGGGTTAAGGTTCCGTAGCCGGAATTGTAATTATTAACAAATTCAGTTAGGTTTCTCATTGTAATGAAGGGAACTAACAGTGGGTGACAGCGCCGTGGACAAACTGGTGTTGCCAGTAGTAATAATTCCATGATAAAAGGAATGTCAGTTTCATAATTTTTTTCCTTAATTTATTTTCATTGATCGTTCAAATATTGAATGTTTTTTAAGGTGAGCTAATTAATTTACATTAAAATATTTACTAAACTGTTTTCTTTGGTATGTTTTTCATCAAATTTTAAATGCTTATAACAAAATAATAAATACATAAAACTTTATTCCAGTATGTGGGGAGATTTGTGCAGTCCTACACATTCCACACTACATACCTACATGCGATATATAAAAAATATAAGATGATTTAAATATATAAATATAAATTATCACATGCAGGTACATAATAAGTGAGATTTAATAGGAAATAAAGTATTATATATAGCGAGAATTATTCAAATAAACATTAATATCTTGGTGATATTTTTTTTTAAATATTTGAAATACGAAATATGTCACTAAATGGCTTTATTTATTTCAGTAATTTAATAATAAATATTTTTTTACTCTCAGAGACAATAAGAGTTTTTTAATTCTTTAAAAAATGATATTTATGTATATTAAACCGTTGTTCAAATCATGCACGTTAGCTGTAAATGACTAAGATTTTTGTTAGATATTTTCTATTATTATAGATCGTGCCAAGCGTTGTACAGCTTGTCGGTACGTTTTTTTCCATTTTCTTGCATAAATACCTTGCATATTTAGTTATAGGTGTAATTTATGCTGGATAAAATATAAATAAAAAATAATAATATTTTATGAACATACAAAATATAAAAATAAACTTAGTGCTGAGACTAGGTAACAGATTATTTATTAAAATGCAAAAAATGAAAAGATAATAAAATCATATGAACATAACAAAACTTAAAAATAAACTTAGCAATTAGACTAGATAACTGATCGAAATAATAAAAAAAAACATGAACATAAATATTAATCATTGAGATCAAGATGAATAAAAAATCATGGAACTGCTCAAAGTAAAAATAAAAAGGCATTGAGGCCAACAATATGAGGCATGTTATTTGTCTAGATTTCCAGAGTGAAGTTATTTAAGAGGAATTTCCTTATTTCTCTTCCTCTCCTTGTAGGTTGGGTGACATTTTTGACGTGCTCCGGTATTTTATTGAAGAGTCGTGGTAATGTGTTCTCTGTTGTTCTTGCTCCATAGAAGTTGTTGATTTTTTTCACATTGATTTGACTGTTTGTGATTTGCCGAGTTATATGGCTATGATTTATTATTTCCTTTAAAATAAATCAATTATTTTAGTTTAATTGCGGTCATCAAATCATTATTAATTTAAATCTACGAGTTAGGAGCGAGATCATTCTATAATAGCTATCATATTGTCGAATAATCAAGTCATACAATCGAAGCTAAATTTTGAGAATCTGTAGATACAATTACATATGATGGACCACATAAGATATTTTCGCTAAAAGAATACAAATATGTTTGCGATCTTATTAGTGCCACTATTTCAAATACTGGCTGGTGAAAACGACCTAAATGTGCACAAAAGAGATCTTTATTAATTCTCTGGCTTGAGTCCAACATCGTGGATAAATCAAGCCAACACTGAAACGAGAGCTCGATTCTGCAACTGAAGACGACAGAGCTCTTGCAGAAGCAAGAAATTTTTTTTAATTATTTTAACTAAACTTTGAACTTTTTACACGATATTCTGGCAATGGAGCTAAGCCATCACAAGATGACTTTTCGATATCAATTAATTAAGTACAACTGTCACTTTAATTAAAATTACAACATTGTTTTTATATATAGATATATTCTAGGAAAACAGTTACTGGATTTTTTCCACAGAGAGATGAATAATGATTAACTGAGATAAATTATAGCTATGCTAGTAGTGTAGTCTTTTCTCATGAACTAATTTGGTAGCTGATAATAAACATAAAGTTTCAGATTTAAAATGTATATAGAATTTTGAACAAAAATGTTATAATGTGTGGATGTTCTTACGATGGCATTGGTGAACGTTGCATTGTGTTGAATGATCACTTGATCCAGCTCATACAGGTCATGTGCCCTAGGCCAAAGACTTCCATAGATGTTTCTCAAATGAATAGTTTCATCTCTGTGAGACTTCTCTTAAATGAAATTACAACATTTTGCACGCTTACTAAATCACTTTTAGTAGTTAACTTAAACATAAAACTAGAAGACATTTTATCGACTACATGGAGGGATGGTATGGAAGCGTGGTGGGGTTAGATGAAAATTGTATGCTTGTATGGACAGCAGGGTTAATGTAATACGTTAATTATTATGAATAATTTATATATTTTCTTAGATTTCCATATCCATAATTAGACTATTTTTGATATGTATACCATGAGATTTGTGGATGAACATAAGAATCAATTTTGTTCAAAATCTTGCTGAAAATTCTTGTCAAAAAACTTTAGATTGATAATGCCCCCAAACGCGTCTCATAATTAAAAAAATATAAATGCAAACGTACTGCGTGTTCCAAAAATATTTTTATTATTTTCAAAATAAGCTTAACGCTTGTGCTATGAAAATAGAAATAACTTGCTGGTATCCTGTAACGGGGCTACACCAACATGCTACTCAACAATTTAAATCAGTAAAATTTAAAAAACAATATTTTGTTATATGCCATAAAAGACATAAATTATTATTAAGATATCTTTAATGAATAAATAATAGGGACGCACGCCCCCTCAGTTTGTAAATATTCAATTCTGTTTCTCGAAAACAAATCATCTCGGTATTTGATCAGAGACATGACAATAAGACTTCAAAGCGTCTGATAAAGTTCAAGTGAAGGTTTACAAAACGTATAAATTAGTTACAAACTCCGCTTTATTTGCGAATGGGAAGCGGTAAAGCACGCTCAATTTAAAGAAAGCTCTCGATCAGCGGTACCGCACCGTTTGTTTAACGTTTCGTGACGTCATACACAATTCCGAAAATATTATTTATTTTCTTCGTGTTCTATCTATAATCAGCGACCAATTCACAAAATTATAATTTATATCGCGTACGATCTTGTAAGCTGAGTAAAGGTTTTTTTGAATAGTAAAGAGCATTTTGGATATTAAGGGCTTCAATTACAATAATACAGGTATAAAAATAATCATTCACCAATTAAATAATCCTTCATTACAAGAATCAGTATTTTTTTTCGCTAATTTTATTTTAATTTAAGAGACGCTGGCAGAAATATTGATTCATTCATTTAAAATAATTAAAATAAACGGTTATGTCAACTCTTCAATAAAGAGTCTGCTTAGTTTACCCATAATAAATAATAAACAGTAGAAAAAAAAGAAATCTCTCAAAACAGATATTAAAAGATTTCTTCTTCAAATGTAGCAAATTTATTTTGTGGTAACATAATTTATATCAATAATAAAAGATTCGTTGCCAGCTACAAAACATTTTTGAATTGTCAACATATTTATTTATTTATTTATTTCAATATACGGTCGTGTTCTACTCACCTTGGGTAGTCTTGTTTTGGCATTCAGGTTTATTTCATTTGGAAGGGGTTTGGCATTAAAATACCACGCTTGCCAGTTGCGGGTTGGTGAGTTCAGCCGCCCTTAATATAGGGAACAGATGCTATCTGAAGTGGACCTTGGAAAATGAAAAAGGCATCGGAAGACCTCAAAAAAGGTGGGCCGATGACACAACCGCTGCGGGGGGAAAGAAATGGCTACAATTAGCAAATAACAAGGAAGGATGGAAGGGTATGGAAGAGGATATCCAGCAGTGGAGAGATGAAGGCAGAAGAAGTAGAAGAAGTAGTATATACGGTACAAAAAGTAGCTTTTGAATAACAAAATTTTTAAAAATAAGGCGTGAAGCATTATAAGATTAAACAAATATATGTAATAATTTGTTTGTGAATACATAATGGATTCAGAATAGTGGGGTTTAGAGCTTTTAGCAACGCATCTACTAAAAGCTCTACACCCTTAGCAAATTACCAATAAACAAAATTTGTTGTATGAAAACAGCTCAACATGCTATGCAGGAGGTAATGCAGGCTTAGAAAACCAACCGTTAGATAAAATTTGGTATAATTTTTTTTTATTATTATTGTTTTATTATTTTATTCGGTCATCCAACAGGGAGACATAATTGCTTGGTAGAATAAAACACATAAAAAATAGTAAAATGTCTCCCACAATTAAATAATGTCACAGATAGACATAATTATAGACAAGTCATTTTGATATGAATGACAGATCTGACAATTTTACAAAGTGTTCCTAATTTAACTTTATGAGATATTCTAATTTTACTTTAGTCTTTTGTTCAATTTCACGCAAATTTTTATTTCCATTTATGGCAACCTTCTCCATTTCATTTATCGTACTTCCTCTTCTTACACGCGTTATGTTAAGGGCTCTAGTGGAGACCACCGGTTGCACACCGCTGCCGTAAATGGTTCGCATACGAAGGTCCTTTTTTCCCGGTTCTCGCATTGTTTATGTTTTGTTTACAGAATACAGTTCCCGAGACCCGTTTAATATTCTGAAGCGAGAGCGAAGCACGGAGCGCTTGTAATTTGTGAATTGTGATAAGTTTTCTCTCGCAGAACGTACATTGTTTTTTTCCCTCTTCCATTATCATTATTTATTGACCACACAAAACTTTTCAAGCCACACGCTTCTTACGTATTTCTAATAAAATATTTACATACGGAATAAGATTTTTGGGGTGTTGTAAAATTTTATCTTTCGGTAGTAATGGAATTTGCATGTAAAACCGATAAAACACATTTACGATTTCCATTCTCACAAAATAAATATTTGAAATATATTTGTATTATTTCTCTTGCAATTTCCGCCACCGGAGTGTGTACTTCTTTAAAATGTTTATGGCAATTTCTCAAAATATTCTCAATAAAAATTATGACATCCGCAGAGTTTTTAGATGTATCTGTGTTTTCCTAATTTACTCAAGTATTTCAAAAATATATTTACACTAAAAACCTATTAATTCGAACCCTGTTATTTCTAAATTCGCTATAATTCGAAATTTTTCAAACCTACAAGTCCCAAAATGTTGATTTCATTATATTAAACACGATACTTCGAAAACTTTGTTAACTCGATAATATTTTTTAATTCCTTGCGCCATAAATCAATACTTTTTCGTATATTAGATACATTCACACAATTCGAAAATTTTCAGAAATTTAAAAGTGAGGACAACAAATATGTCAGATACTTCAGTAATAGAAATGTCACGATCTTTGTACAAGCATAATTAATATTGCATTTTCGAAATGATTTCCGAATCTACACGATATTTTTTTTTAATACAGAACACGGAATATGAGTCACATCAATATTCTTTCTATTTTCGAACTATGTGCAATGAAAATAAAACTAAGGGCCGGTTAAAGTAAGCGTTGTTTTAAAGCATAGATTTATACGTTCTCCACCAATCAGACGATCCGTTTTCGTAAAAATCTATGCTTTAATCGACCGCTTACTTTGATCGAACTTGAAACAACCAGGCCTAACTTGCTGGTCTGGAGTTAGGTTCGAACCCGCGACTTTTGGATCACAAGGCGAGAGTCCTAACCACAAGACCAACAAGCTACTCGTCTTGAATTTTTAGGTATTCTTTTTCTCTACTAACAGCTCTCCTCAAAATATATTTTTAATAATGTAAAGGCTATTAGTAATAAGAAGAAAGAATAAAAACATTTTGACGTAACAATTATTACATTATTTCATCATCATTATATTGATCCTCTTGTCCCAGTAGGGTCACTGGCTCAAAGACTCGACAAGCTCTTTCCACATTCCCCTGTCTTGTGCTGCTTCCGTATGAGTTAACCATTTCATTCCCATTCTGTTATCATGCACCTTTTTTGTTGTTTCTCCCAGCTTTATCTGGGGCGACCCACCAGTCGTTTTCCTTCCGGGGTTGCCAAGAAGACATTTCTTGGTATTCATTCCTCTGGCATATTTAACACATGTCCGAGCAACCTCATTTGTGATTTTTCTATATGTGGGAGTAAGAGCTCCACGCCGTATGTGCCTTATGTCGGCATTCCGCACTTTGTTCATCAGCGTAACTCCCTCTACCTCCCTTAGAAAACTCAACTCGGCAGCCTAAATCCTTGCTCTCACTCTCTCCGTTAGGATCCAAATTTGCTGGCCATATAGTGTGCTGATCGAGCACTGTTTAGTCTCTTTCTAGGACAATAATCTCTGTTTTGGCAGTACTAGTCTCCATCCCAACTTGAGTGCACTCTTCGTTGAAGGAATTTATCCACACTTGTTAGTACATTATTTTATTTATTAATTTTTTTAATTTAAAGACTATCGACAGGTCAGAATGACCCTAATGGATAGTCATTTAGGACAAGGTGATTATATAAATATTAAATTATTTCCCACATATCACATTATTTAAATATTAACTAATGTATAATTACAACTATAAATAAAATTGATAAAATTACGTAAGTTTGTATTTCTTTGAATTAGTTTTATATTAGAAAGAAAATTTCATCGTCAAGGTAAATAAAGGTATCTTTTTAATGTTTTTTTCTAAATTATTTTTTTATATTAAAAAATCACTTCCATCTGAAAATCTGTTTCAATGATAATGTCACGAAGTGTTTGCAATTTGTTAATAGAAGATCAACGAATTTCTGCAAGTAAGAGTAAGCGTTTTATAATTTGGCACTCCGGTAATTTTTTGTTATGGTCACCGTATTTTTAAATAATCAAATAAGCGTGCGCCCATGTCGACAGTCAGTTTATTAACTACCAGTCAACTACGATAAGCATAGTTCATTATACATTGATATACTCCATATATTATACACAAAAATATCAGTGTATTAAAAATGCAATGTTGTGAAATGCGAACTCTCCCATCGATTAATTTATTCGCATTTGAAAATGGCTGAAAATTTTATTTTTATTACAGCTTAAACCTAATATGTTAAAGCTGCTTAATTAAAGTGTGTAAAAAACAATACAAATTATTTAGTTACAAAAAACCAATTTAAAATACCTACACGTATCAATTTAAGAAAACTAACAAACTTTGTATTAACCACACTGATTATGCAAAGTAGTTAGTTTTCTGAAATTTCTAATTATGTCCAACCACACATATCACGTATATCATATTTTATATAGTAACTTATGAAGATCATGACAAACAAACTAATAAATATACAGGGTTATTTGAAAAACATAAAGTAATAACATTACTCGAAGGACTATATTCCTGTTTTGATTATGAATCGAAAAGTTCCAGCCGCTATGGAGTTATGCAATGTCAAAGTTTGCATTGTTTTTCAACATTTCTTACTTATTTTTTAGAAAACGTCGAACAATCATTACAGTAACTTAAGCCGATTACGAAAAATTCAATCATGTCAATACAAGTTAACTAAAATGATAAAAACCCTGTTTTGCAATTATAATTGGAAGGTTTTTATTATTTAATTTCACTTTTTTCAAATGCGATATAAGTTACTATAATGATAGTTCATGGTTCATAAAAAAAAATCAGTAATATTGATAAAAAATGGAAAATTTAGATGTCGCATAACTATTGATATATGATTGCTAGATCATGGTTGCTTGAATATTTTCGGCTCATAATTAAAGCAAGAATATAGTCCTGCAGGAATATTAACGTTTTCCAAATTACCCCGTATATAAACTATAAAATAAAATCAGATATCTAAATACTTCTTGGGAAAGAAATATTATACTTTTCGCTTCAATAAATTTCAAATAGATTTGACCTTCGAAGAACAGGGCTTCGAAGAAAAAGTATGACCATAAATGAGACTTAAAGGATATCTGAACATTGTAACGAAATGATTTCGAAGATCAAATGTCACTTTGGCATTAATTTACTTTTTTTGAAGGTTGTCGAAAACCTGAGTAAGATTTGATTTTTCGCCGAAGAGCGCGACTTCGGGCAACTTTATGGGTCTTAAGAATACCTCAAAAGCTCTGCAACTTTGTCGTTTACTGTTTCATACGAACATTACTTCGTTTCATTGGTTATTTTACTGTTGACTTGTTTGGGATATTTTATTGGTTTTCTTTAACTCATATATCCACCTCGATTTCCGGAAAGTTGAAATATATTTCCGCATTGAAAATAATATCAAAAATATCGTACATTATCAAAAATAAAAATAATATCCAAGTCCACTATGAAATTTCTAAAAATTTGGATAATATATTTTTTATATACAAAAAATTCATCAGTCTTATGTTTAAAAACCGTGTTAAGATTGGGTATACGGGACATAATTTAAAAATGTAAGTAACTAGCTATAACCCGTCAAAAATGACGTACTTTTATTATATACTTGATTACCCACGCGGCTTTGCAAGCGTAAATTTTTAGTAATCATATTTTATTTATTTTTGTATTAATATCTTTTAATACATAAATATTAGTATTTAAATATCTTTTACCGTTAAAGCAGTGTTCGACAATTTTTTCGTCACCTTTTGTTACAAAATAGTTCACAACGAAAAGCCCTTTTATTTTAACGGGATAACATTCAGCCAGCCCGTGTCCACCCTGAAGGTCTAGTCTAAATATTGGTGAAAGAATTTTTGAAATCGAATGAGTAGTTTTAGAGATAACAACATCCAAACTAACAAACTTTACCTCTTTATATATTAGTTTAGCTATTTTGGCCGCCAGTTAAGTCTGTGAGAACAGCGCTATCTAGAGTAGCTTTGCGTCTTGATAATAATAATTAATTAATGGTAAATAAAGAATTATCCATTTTTGTTTCTTATACCTCATTATTATTTGAACCATCTGGTAGCGTTAGTCAAGGACATTGTTGCATAGAGAATTATAAATTTTAATTGAAGATTAATATCGGTGACAAATGGGATATAGCAATGGACGCAGTTATTATTTTAATTTTCATAAAAAAAATATTTAATTCTGAGTATTTTTTAAAAAAGCATAAAGTCAATATTTTCATTTTATTTAATAACAATTTTGAAATTATACTAATTTTGAAAGTGGAATGAGATCAGCTTTGGATAGGAAATGATGAACGGACATCCGAAATCATTATTAAATTACTAAATAAATTCACCAGAATTTTTAATTTTTAAATTCAAAATTCTTTTCAGTGTTTCTTTTTTATTTTACCAGGATGTTATTAGTCTCAACAGAAATTGTTAATATAGACATAAAATTTATAGCCATCAAAATTACAAGCAGCAGAATTATCTTCAAGAAGTTTCAAAATGAGTTTGAATAAGGAATATGGCAATACGAGAATCTTGTTCTAGTTATTGTAAACAGATGTAGCGGTACACATATTTGTTTAACCTTAGATTCAGTCAATTTATTAAACTGATGATATGTTCTGCAAAATTACTTACGTTAATAGTATAGTAACTTTTTTTCTAAGTTAAATAAAATGGTTAAATAAATAATCAGGTCCTTTTTGCAAATAGTTATCTTTTAAATTTATTTTCATATTAATTAGGTACTTTATATTATTATTTTCCATATATAACTTTTTAATATTTTGATCTATACTTCGATTTTTAAATATTATTTTTGTTTTCCTGATGAAGAAGCCATTGGCTTTGAAACATGTTGATTTTTTTCAATAAATAAGTGGTTTAAACAAAGTTAATTTATATTAATTATTAAATAAAATGGACTACTACATATTTCGCGTAGTGGACACAGCAATGACTTGCCATACTGAACGATCTGGATTCAATTTTCAGTGAGTTCACGATGCATTTATATGAATGGAATTTCAGCAATCGGGCAGCGTGGCCTGATTAACTATTCAAAATTAAAATTATATTTGAAATTCAAAGATGAATTTTATTATATTTAATTATTTTAAAATTTATTATGTTAGGGGAACGCAATCCAAAATAAAATAGCATGGGCGTGCAGTGAGTACATTTAAGCATGAGTTTTACGTAAATGAGACAACATTTAAAAGTAATACGAAGAAAATGTACGCACATCTCGTAATATGTATGTCTGGAGTAGCTTATTTGTTCACTGATCATGTCGCTCGCCTAGTGATGTGGTGGTCGTTGGTTCGAGCCCTCTTTCCAGGATGCCATCAAGTTATTTGATATCGCAGGCTTTTAGCTAAGCTAAAAATTTAGCTAAGCTAAGTTTGAAAATAGTAAGAACATTCATGCGACACGTACTCCGTGTTCGCATCTCTATTTATCCTATTATCACAACGTGGGGTATAAAAGCAAAGGCAGCAATATCCAAAAAATATGCAGTCATCGAGGATTACTAATTAATAACGTACTGAATTGGAGACTTTAAAATATATAGCCTTTAACTTTGTAGAAAACATAATTATGGAAAGAATAGATATATAAAATGTAGAATTCAGTACATTTTAAATTAGTAATCCTCAGTAAATGCATTCCAAACATTTTTAAAGTATTTTAGATATTGATGCTTTTGTTTTTATGCCCCGCAATTTTTATCAAACTATTTAAATTTTCAAAAATCATTTTATTCTCTCGGATAAATATTTAATTTCGATTTTTTTGCCAAAGTATATGTTTACGTAAGTCATAATCCATATACTTAGTGCATGTGCCTGCTAAATAGTTATCAAATAATATTGTATATTTTTAACAGTATATTTCCTGGTGAACATGACAAAAATATACGCAGTAACCAGTTATTTTCAATTTAATTCGGATATATAAAAACATGCTTTAGAACTCCAGAACTCGTTTAATATGAAAACTTCGCTTGTTAACTCTAGCGAGCGTACAGCAAAGCTTTTATCAATTGAGTCCCTGTACCTAATATTATTTTCAAAAATATGGTGAATAGCTTCGAGCTCATAAAGAATTCGCTACTCCACGTACTTGATGTATTTTCTGTTTAGAAAGCTTATCGCCATTTTCCGAAAATTCCTGTAAAGGGTTTTATACGCCATTTATCATAGTTATCTCCTAGCTGCAAATCTTTATTCAGTTTCATAAAATTTTGGAGGAAGGCCATAAAAACGTAGTGAAGGAAAAGGATGAACGGCACATTGAACCGAACGAAACTTTGCACAATATTAAAGCTGATCAAATGATCTTAATATTCATAAAGCTATGCTTAAGTTATAAATCTGTTTTTATCGTAGACTTGATATCCCCACTGAGCTATAAATTATACTTCTATAATTAATAAAAATATGCTTTGCTTTCACCACTTACATATTGAAAATATTTCAGGGCTAATGACTCTTTCGTCAAGATACAATGTATCCTCCTAAAAATTTATAAATCAAAAATCGTATATTATTTTTTTATATTTTGATTGTCTAAACTTTGATTTTTAATTTGTTAGTAAGGTATATATATCGTATCCTGAGAAAGGGGCCATTAGCCCTGAAACGTATTGATTTTATTTTTATTTATTTTTATTTGTTAGAGACACTAACAGGATAATAGGTACATGATACTCTGATAATAAACATTATAGTGAAGACTACGCCCACTATCCCAATTACAAGTGTCTTCGGCACGCTCTAGTAATATGTATATTTGCGTTTAAGTATATTTTACATGTACATTTATGTATATTGTATATTTTGTGTTTGAATGTAGTGCGATAATTATTTAATAAATAATTGATATAATGGATCTATAGGTTCAGGTCATCGTTTAGAAAATGGATGTTATGTATGAGTGAGTTTTTGAACGAAGATAAGGTGCAAGAATATCAGCATCAATGTTAGGGTCAGCACAATATAAATTATATGTGCGACACAACCTTGTGATGGGAGAAAAGTAACCGACATTATTAGTGTACCGGCTTATTCTAAAGAACTCCGGGTTTCTTATACGGGGTTTAACATGCAAACTTATATCAGATAGAGAGAGAATCAATAGCTCCGCTGACTATCTTCCAGGCTACGAATGGTGGAATAAATTTTTAAATCGTAGGCATATAATAGAGACTTGTTTCTTAATATATTTGGCAAGTCATTTGTGAAGATTAAAAAGAACAGGGGACCAAATTGAGAACACAATACGCAAGTGATGAAAACAAAGTACATTTTTACTAATTATATTAATAATGTCACTACAAAATCATTCTGCTCTTTTTGATGAAATTATTTCTGGTGTAATAAATGTACATTAAATTTTACAATTATAATCAGAATATTACATCTTCTTTCAGGATAATTTTGAATAATAAACAATATTATAACTCTACTTGAATTTATTAATACTCATCAAGTTAAGAGAATTAGTACCTCTCATCGACAGGTGACAGTTTATATCTTCACCTGTCGTTGAGAGGTACTGACTCTCTCGAATCTCGAGTAGTGATAGTAAACTCAAACAGAATTATAACATTGCTCATTTTTAAAAATTAAAGGAAAATCTAAAGAATAGTTATATTCACAATTTAATAAAAATTATTTTGCTACTAGCTACAAGACATCCTGTAGATCACAATAGGCATAATGACAGATTTTGAAATAACATTCTATATTGTAGGTACACATCTACTTCTACCGAAAATAACATTATTTTATGATAATTAACTAAGTTTTTACGCAAAAAATAGCATTTTCATCTACATATTTTTAATTTAGCGCAAAAACACCAAAAACACGCAAAAACAGCTGCATTTCGTCTACGTGACGTCAAGCCTCAGTAAACATTGCATTGTGTCTATGGCAACGGTTCAAAGACACGGTGATGGGTACTGAGGCGTGACATCATTCGCTCTGACCGGTGTTTCAGTTAATATGGCGGATGGCACAATTTTATACTTTTATTTTATTAAAAATATTATTAATCTCAATTTGAATATTAAAACTGGATTATTTTTTAGAATCCTTTCAAAATATTTTCTTCTCTAAAATCACTTATTCTTTAATTTTTTAATACTATCATCCTGCCTATTTATAATATGTAGGCTTTTTTGCATACTTTTATTTAACTCTCATTTTTTCTGTTTGTGGTGGAACCTTGTAGTTGATTTTTCACCTAATTCCCAACAAAGTATCTTTCAAAATTTACGTAAATAGGATGGCTATACGTTATTACATCATTTTCAATGTGCTTTGGTCATCATTATATTAAACTTAATAATCACCTCACTCACAATAAATTAATAATCACGTCACTCACAAGTAATAGCTGCAGAAACAGCCGAAGAACATGTTGTTCGAAATTTTGTCTTAAATTTAGAGTAGCTTGTTGGTCTTGTGGTTAAGACACTCGCCTCGTGATCCGAAAGTCGCGATTTCGAATCTCACTCCATACCAGCAAGTTAGTCCTATTTTCATAGCGCAAGCGTTTAGCTAAGTTTTAAAATAGTAATAATATCGAATTTACACATATTACATATTCGCATTTCTATTAAAAAAAGAAAAAAACTTTAGAAGAACGTTTGTAATCAACCGTATTCTGAAATAAGCAATATTACTATTTCTGTATCTTGACAATTATTTTATAATATTGTTATGCCGTCAATTTCAAACCTTTCAAACCTAAAACATGAAAATTGGCGGCGTCACAATGTTAAACAATACAGATACAGTCAAGATACAGAAATAGCAATATTACTTATTTCAGAATACGGCAGAATATTTTGATTTTTTTTTCAATTGATTCACCGACATTGTAGATTGACATTTTAAAAAAATTTTGATTATATTATTTGAAGAATATCTACTTCTTTTATTTGATTAATTACACCTACATGTTTCAGAAAAACCTTTCCATCGTCAGGGTGTTGTATAACTGTCAAAATATCAGATTATATTGATTCTGGTATTTTGACAGTTATACAACACCCTGACGATGGAAAGGTTTTTCTGAAACATGTTGGTGTAATTTGTAATTAATCAAATAAAATAATAGATATACACAAATATAATCGATACTTTTTAAGAATATTTGAATACTGCGTGGGTTATGTTAAAAAATTTATTTCTAATGTATGAACGCAAAGAAATCGTATAAAAGCGTGTCTTCAATTTTTTTTTATTTATGTTTTGAAATTATTATTACTTACGTGTCATATAAGGTATTATTTTTTCCAGGAAGCCTTTATATTATGTACACGAGAGGCCCCGACAGTGAATCTATTGTCAGAGTATACCTTTCAAAGGTTGCCCGAACAAAGAAACATAGGAGATGTATCGTATTCAAAATACTTCAACAAGTTTGTTTCACCTTTTGATCTTGTTTAGCTCAACACTGCCACATGAGGTGTGACATCTGAAAAAATATTTCATTTCTTTTGTTAAAGGAAATTCGAGGACTTATCAAGCAGAATAGACGTCCCTTCCGGCTTCCATTTTTTTAATTAACAAAATATTGCAATATTTTTTACACTACATAAAAAGAATATTTCTTTATACTCAAGTAAAAAAAATATTAGTTTCATTAAC
This sequence comes from Agrypnia vestita, assembly GCA_016648135.1. Classification (NCBI taxonomy): domain Eukaryota; kingdom Metazoa; phylum Arthropoda; class Insecta; order Trichoptera; family Phryganeidae; genus Agrypnia; species Agrypnia vestita. Next base: position 32,563 of record JADDOH010006563.1, on the reverse strand, counting down.
CAGCTGTGGTAGCGTGGTTATTTTAAATAAAGTAAGCGAGTTAAGCAAATGTCATACTTAAAATTTTCCAAATTTTATAAGTGTGTGGTCAACCATGGGTGAGATCAGTGAACGTTTAGTATATAAATTGATCACTCGAGCCAGCCTATGATAGGTCATTAGCCCTAGCATCTATGATAGACTCAAATATTCAGAACAATGATTTCTATTTATTAGCTTATTATCAAAAATTCAACTAGTTTTACCTATTAAATTATTGCTTTAATTACAAATTCATTTAAAAAACCTTGAAAAGTTTGGTTAATAAAGAGAGTTATTTGGAAAATATTAACAACCTCGCAGAACTGTATTCCTGCCTTGATTTTGGGTCAAAAATATACAAGCAGCCATGAACAGCCATCAATAGTTATTGAGTTATGCAATATCAAAGTTTGCATTTTTATATCAATATTTATGACTTATTTTTTACAAAACATTGAATTATCATTACATTAACTTGTATCGATTACAAAAAATTCATGCGTTCCAATACAAGTTATATTAAATAATAAGAACCCTGCAAAAATTCCAATTGCATTAAAGGGAATGAAATTTTCATATTCGATATAAGTTACTAAAATGACAGTTCAACGTTTTACAAAAAATTAGTCAAAAATATGGGGAAAAAATGCAAACATAGATGTCACATATCTCTATAACTATTGACATTACGCTGTGGTTGCTTGAACATTTTCGACTCATAATTAAAGTAGGAATATAGTCCTATAAATTTATTAATGTTTTCCAAATAAGTCAGTATTGTATTTTACCTAAATAAAGAAACGCTATACAACAAAATGAAATATCCTAGTGTCTACCATCATTTTTCGCTTGCCTCCAAGACAAGTAATTTATGCGGAAAGAAAATGTGTTTATATATTACATCATCGCTCTAGATTATCCGGCGGCCCCCTCCGACGTCCTGACGGATAACCGGCTGTCTATCAAGTCCGCCATATTCCGCGCCGTCGCTGAAGTTTGTTTGTCAAATGCTCGAAGCGAGATAGGGGCCCCCATACACGTAACGTTATTATATTTACTAACTTTAGCAGAATAAATGCGTGCCGGGTATTTGCCTAGCGATCCCGCGCGGGATTTGTAATGCCCGCGTCTATGGAGGGGCGCGACGTGTTTAGATTATTTCCCGCGCGAACTTTCGGAGATTGGAAGGGAGCTTTCGGGGCCGCGGATAGATGTCTCTCAAATAGCGGAATTACGGAATCAATCAAAAGTTTTGATTCAGCTTTGTGAGGAAAATCTGAGGTCGCGAAGATGGAAGTAACACAAAACTAAAATATTTAAATTATATGTGACTGAGATATTAATTTTTGTCGTCTACGTAACAATGTGAATTCATAATATTACTAATGAGTTTTTCAATGAAAATAGAATAGGTCTAATTAATTCATAAGAAAGCAGCATAACACATGGGAAGCACCTAGGGCCCCCGACCCTGCTAGGATAAACGGATGAAGTTTTTTTTTTATATATTTTTAATTTTTTTTTTTGATATTTATTACGTTAAACATATGCCAAACTGCACAGATGAAGATGATGATGATGATGAGTTTATCAATAGGAAGGATTTATAGCAACAATAGTTTTTTTTTAATTTTATTTATTGAAAACAATATTTTTATATGTATGTTCTCTGAATATAATTACTGAATTTTTTCCATAGGTATAGGGGATAATTATTTATTATGAGTGATCATAGAAGACTCAAAGAGATGAATCTAATTATTTGAGTATCATACATATTTATTTATTTATTTATTTACGCCCAAGTGGCTTTTATAACATAAGTAAATATTTGAAAATAAAATAAAAACAGTCAACAAAATGTAATTGAAAAATTTAATAAATAATTAACTTAATGCAAGTAAGAAAACTTACATGCATGGTTACATATACATATACAAAATTCAATACATATACATATACTTGAGTACATACATACAAAAACCTGAGTAAGTATAATATCTGTGAAATAAAAGTATAGTTAGGATTGTCTAATGGAATATGTGACTTGTAGTGTAGGAATCTAAGAAATAATTTGTTTGTAATTGCATTATGAATTCAGGACGGCAGGTTTTGACAGAGCTTTTAGTAGCAAATCTTTACATTGTGCTAAACTGGAATTAAAAATATCAGAGATATGCACATAGGTATTGCCTAGCCTATGCATATATAGTTATATTGTTAATAATATAAACTGATCTATAAAATGAATTATGTAATACTTTAAAAATGATGATAATTTTCAGGCGTGTTCTAGTGTATATGTTAAATAATTCGGAAGAATATTATGTATTCATTAAAAATAATATTGCTTAACATTCCACTTTATATTCCACGGCTACGAGCACTGGATCTTGACCGAAAGAACCCGCTCAAGGATACAGGCTACCTAGATGTAATTTCTACGAGGAAAAGTAGGACTTACCAGAAGGGACAGAATCAGAAATACTCAAATTAGATAATGTCTTGAAGTAGAACCCTTATTGATGTTTATCGTGAAATCACAGTTACGGTGGCTGGGATGCATATTCCAGGCGAGACCAGAAGGTAGAAGACCAAGGGGCCGTCTTAGGAGGAGCTGGTGGAGACAGTTGGAGAACTGCTGCGAAGTGAGGTTGCAACTAAATTGAACTGACATGGAGAGCGAAACCCAAGACAGGAAAAGTTAGAACCTTTTATGCTGTGCAGAGACCCCGTCCAAATAGTATAAGGGGCAGAAGAAGAATAAGAAGAAGATTCTATTTTTTAAATATATTGGTATCATTACCAGCTGAGAACTTTATGTATACTTTTTCATGGTAAACGTTATAAACTAATGAAGAGACTATTTAGAATGTTGATATTTTCAACAAATAACTTCACCGGTTTCTTATGTTTCATTTTCTATCCTTCATGAGGTTCCTAATGAGGGTTGATTGACCTAATGAGTTTATAACAATCGAAAGGATTGTTAGTATCAATAATTTGGCTATTTATAGACAACGGTTATTTTAAGGCAAAGCAACTGTCATATCAATCAAAAATACGAACTATATATTATTTATACAAAGTTCCTAACGTCTTCACTACTTGATTCATCAGAAAATATATGTCCTCTAAATTAATAATAAAAACATATTATCAATAATTTTATATGCGTAAAAATGTCTTACATATAATATTAGTCAGATGCGAGATAATTGACATACTTCAAAGATGGCTCAAATGAAGTCGAAGGCTGCAAGATGACCTACATCGTCTGAACACGTATTGCAATGCCCACAGCCTGGAAATAAATGTTTCTAAATGCTTCGTTGTACGCTTTACAAGAAATAAAAAGGTATTCTCTAATGATTATTCAATTAATAATATTACATTATCTACCAAATCCGAAAGCAAAGACCTTGGGGTGATACTTGACAGTAAATTAAATTTCAACAAACATATCGATTATATAGTCACCAACGCATCATCTATGCTTGGTTTTGTCATACGCACATGTAAACATTTCAAAAATATCAGTACCCTCAAGACACTTTATTTCTCATACGTTCGTAGTATTTTAGAATATGCATCTCAGGTGTGGAATCCAGGTTATGCAGTACACGAAAATAGAATTGAAAGCGTCCAAAACAGATTCCTAAGATACCTAGACCTCCGTTCATTTAGATCTCATATAAGCAATGAAGACTCTGCGAAGTTTTTTAACATGCAGACCCTAACTCGTCGAAGAAACATAGCTGACGCGGTGATGCTATTCAAAATAACACACAATCTAGTTGATAGTCCGGAACTTCTTCAACGAATATCTTACCACATCCCAACTCGCAATAACAGACATTCACCTACTTTTCATCTCCCCTTTTGTAAGACCAACTCAAAACAAAACTCCTTTATGTACAGATCCACAAATTCATTTAACACAAACTATCACCACATTGACATTTTCAACGCAACAATAAGAAACATAAAACAAACAATATCTACACTACCGCACCCAAACTAATTTGTACATTATATCTTCCCTTCTACTCCCGTCCCACATTCCCCTCCACCCTCTCCATTCGCTATTAATGTATGTTAAAGTAAATTTTTAAATTCAGTGGAAAATTTTTAAGATTGTTTTGCTGTTAACTTTTCCCAAAACAAAATAAATAAATAAACACACAAATACACACACTCACACAAACTCACTATTGGACATGTTTTTTCTTATTTTTTATCGATTGTATATATGTGTTTTCTTGTAATTGGCCCAAAACTCTGTACATCAATTATTGTTTTTTTCAAGATTGATTAATTATATGGCTGTAAGAAAACCAATAAATGAAAATAAAATAAAAAAAAAATAAAAAAAAATAAAAAAAAAAAAAAAAATTAAAAAAAAAGATATTTTTGTGGCATTCGGTATAAAGGGAAAAAGGTGATAAATTTAGTGAGCTAGGTTGATTGTTGATTATAAGACGAGATTATGAAACGGCTCTTATAAATTGCTTCAAGTTTAAAATTATTTTTTTTATATAAAAATAGTGATGCGAATACGTGTCATATCAATATTCTCACTAATTTCAAACTAAGCTAAGCGCTTGGGCTATGAAAATAGGATTAATTTGTTTGTGTCCTGGAACGAGACCAACCACTACATCACTAAGCGAGTCATACTCACTACACTAATAAACTAATCTTATAATATATAAGATTATTGGTGTAGTGAGTACAAATTTTATACATGTTCATCAAACATAATAATCTCTTTGTCTGTCCATCCATCCGTCTGTCTGTTCCCGTAACTTCGTGTAACGTGCGTAATTTCGTTAGAATTCATGGCTAAAAACACAAATTAAAAGGCCGGAGATGGGGCTTGAACCCCGGAGCACCAATATCGAGCCGGCCGTTCAACGCACGTTGCCACGGCCGCCACTCCGTAGAGCACCAAAAATATGCTATAGATATATACCAGGGTTTAGCAAAAACGCGAACCAATGTTCCGTCATTTTTTTACGGGTTTCAGCTAGTGTATTATTAAATACCGTCCCTCCAAAGAGATAAAAAAAATATTTTCAGTAAAACAATGCAGTTTTAAACTCAACGCTGCAGGTAGAGCGAAGTTTTTGCGATAAAACAATTTCATAAATTACAGAGACCGCGACAGAATATTCAATTAAGAATGTTAAAATTTCTTTTCTTAAGCGGTCTGAATAATTTAACGCAAGCTTTAAGATGGAACTTTCAGGGCAATAATTCAGGTATGCGACGTGAAAAATTCCTTGATTGACAATAAAAAATTATAATATTTTACAACAAGACTGCAATTTTCGCATAGAAGGTATATTTTTTGAGATTTCTCTGGTTTATTCATAAGCTTAATCCAATGATATATACAAAGGAGGTTTTCCATCACAGATCATGAGCCGCCATTAAATAATTATCGAAATAAATCAATTTCAAATCTTATAATTTTAAAAGTATAATACACTAAACTATTCAAAGGAAAAGTATATTCTATATCATGGTATTTGCCTCTAAATCTAGAATTAAATACGCCTTCATTAACCGGCGAAATTTACCGATTATTCTGGCTATTTCATACAATTTTATTCCTAGCATGATATAATTAACCCTTTGTGTCAAAATTCTGCTAATATATATTTTTTATATTGTGTTATAAACATCAGTTAAATTTTCTTCAGTACTGTAAGAAAGAAGAAAAAATATATTATTTATTCATGTAATAATTTTTTATTTCAAAAAATAATTATTTGAATTCAAATAAAATGTATGTGTAATATTATATTGTATAACGTATCCAAAATCACTGGTCAGTTTACTTTATTTCTATTATTGTATGAATTACGTACAAAGCTACATTTTTGGAAGAAAAAAAAATTACCTCAAGAGCGATGAACCAATTTCTGCTTTTGAAGAAATCAGAAATGCAAAAGTTCTCAGTTTTATGTAAGTTTAAGATAACACCTTTTTTCAAGGGCAAGAGATGTAATTATGATATGACCAAGTTGTTTCCTTTATCACATATTAGTGTCAGATGTTTCAAACTGGCTTTTTCATTTATTTTATTTTACATTATCATCACTATTCGTTCTACATGCCCTGGTGAGTTTTTGGCGCCTCTTCAAGTTAAAATAACATTTTATAATAAGACGCGACTTTTTTGCTTAGATATTATAATTTTTAAAAGTGTTTTGTTTGTCCTTTACATTATTGTTTCAAAATTCACAATCGTGTAATATCTTATTAAAATATGTAAAACGTAGTGGAACCAAACGCGAACTAGGAAACATCCGTTAGTTCGTGTCTTTATATTTTGGTAGTCTGTGGATTTATTTATATTAATGCCTAATACTTAGTTTTATTGTATTTTATTTTATTCATACATCAAGTGTATATTACTATCTGCAGTTATAAAATTTTATACTGTTGAAATTCCTTAACAATTAAATAAAAATGTACGCACTTTAGATGTTTAAGCAGCAATTATAATTCCAAATATGTTAATCAACTTTTGGAAATCGATATTTTTTTTAAATTAATAAAATAAATATTATTACTAAATAATTTCACATTAGAACTTAATTATTAATTCTCCCAAATATTAAGTTTGTATTTTGTCAATATCTATATTTCGATTAACTTACCTCCATTGTTTTTTTTTAACTACAAACATTCATCTTGTTAACATTATAGTTTGCATAATAATTAACCCGGTCTGTTATAAGATATCTTAAATTATTATCATTTGTTTTGTATATACTTTATGTATTAAATGTGTTTGTCACAGATTTGCGTTGGTGGGAGACGAAAAGAAAAGCTATAATTAATCTTAATTAAAGTATATTCTTGTTTATTACAAAGATAAAAATGTTGCTATCTTTTTATGAATAATTTATTTGTGAATAAATTTAAGAAGTGCGTAAAAACAGAGTTCCGCTTCAGATCCGGCGAAACATCCCGCAACTTGTATTAAAGTATCGCCCCTCTGGGTAACTGTCCTACCGGGTTATTGAGTTTGACAGTTATTATACACATGTTTAAACCGCACGGTGATATATTGCTGCTTTGCCACTGCAATACAGATGTCGCTTTGTTATTTATTAATTTAATAATACCGCGTTGAACTAAGAAACAGACCAACGAGGGCGGTGTAAATAATTACTTTTAATTAATTTACTAAACGTTCGTACCTCCATTGCTTTTTTAACTACAAACATTCATCCTGTTATAGTTTGCATAATAGTTTACGCTATCTATTGTTCGTTATCTAAAATTATTATCATTTGTTTTGTTTTTATACTTAAAATTTCCGGATACTTATTTTTTTTAATTAGAGATGTGAACATATAATACGTGTCGCATCAATATTCTTACTATTCTCAAACTAACCTTAACGTTTGTGCTATAAAAACAGGACTAACTTGCTAGTGTCCTAGAATGGGGAATTTGGATACTTCATTACTAGAATATTTTTATAATGATTTATAAAAAATTTAATAATTTGTACTTAAAGATACTCTTATTTATTTATTTATTGTGTTTTATTATCTCTAAAGATTAGACACATAATAATATTTATTAAGCTTGAACTTTATGCATGTTTTTCAAAATGTAAGCGATCTCCCTCTCTAAACGTATGATTTTATGTGTACTTTACCTCTTTACAAAAGAAAGATTCATATAACAGTAAACTATAATAAAGAAATAAAAAAAATGGTTTTTGCGAATTTAAAAAAATAAAAATGTTGCTGCGATGGGATTAAACTGAAAGTACCGCTGTATTAAGCTCGATCTGTCTGACACGTGTCTTCGCATTTTTCGTCACAAAAGTGATACGGCGTCATGAGCGTCGGCGTCAACACCCCTGTCTGCGAGGGTAGGTTTCAATACTGCAGGCCGGAGGGGAGAATCGCTATCTTATCTACAACGTATTTAATGTGCTTTTGGATCAAGATTGATCTTACAAATAATATATCTATTTTAGATAATAAATGTAACAATTCATTGCTCGTGTACCTGAATTCTTCATGTCCATATATTTTTTACTACACAAATAACTCGTTTTTTAGCCCTATGTATGACTTATTATGTCATCATCGTCGGCTGTCGCTCGCAGTCGAGGAAGGTTTTATCCCTAATTTAAGAGGGTCCAATCTACGTCCTCAACTCAAAAAATCACTATCTCAAGTTTTTCAACCATAATGTACCCCTTTTTCCATGAAATGCAAGATTTCATAATTTTCTGTATGTCATATCACATGTCCGAGATATTGAAGTCTTCAAATTGTAATTGTTCAAATTACTTATTTTTCTTTCGTGTCCATGCCGCCACCCCATATAAGAGAATGGCAAAAATATAACACCCAACCACACGAATTCTAAGTTGTAGCTTAAGTCACGGTTAGAAAATAACTGTCTCATTCTGAGAAACGCACTTCTTGCCATTTCTATTCGAGTTTTACTTACTTGAGATGTGTGGTATTTCATACCACAATTCATAAACCACCAATCTAGGCCACACATACATATGTGGCAAGAATGCCGCATAAGCAGATCGAGGCACTAGCAGGGTACACGAGCTGTCTACAGGTCATTGCACCATCAGCAATTCCGACGATTTATCCGCACACACAGCTACCTTCAAGAAACTTCTTTGTTCGCAAATCATATATAAAGCAGCAACCGCCCTATACGGGCATGTCAGTCTTTCATTGGCCCCCGGCGTAAGGCCGGAGGCTCTCGCCCTTCGAGTATCCATCGAGATAATAAAATCATCAAGCATTCTGCGACTTTGGAGAATCTCGTCACATGACGGGTGATGACTCTAAAAAGTAGTTTCTCCAAATCCGTCACTCACATCACCCTCAACCAATAACCCCCAAAGATGGATCCCAGTTCTCATTCTCCCACACACCTAAGTACTTGTATTGCGTGACTCTTTCTATTGGTTCGTTTTTTATGGTTATTTTTGACGTTGGAAGTGATCTTTTTTGATGCTATTAACAATTTTGATTTGCGAGTGTTCTTCTTCAGGCCGTACTTGTTACTTGCTTCATTCACTTTTTTATATACGTGTGTACATGTATGTATTTGTAAGTAACAACAAAAGACGCCATGAAAATGGCGCCCAAGGCCCTCGACATTTCCCGCCTTCCTTTCGTCACACGTCGCAAAAAACCCTCACATTCTCACTAAAATATTTCACACCCGTGCGGAGGCCGGGGAAGGGGGGTGCTCCCTAGGGCTGCCACTCATATCCCGGGAATACTCCAATAAGGACACGCGAGGTTCATTTATCACCGCCCGGGAACTTACCACGCCATTTGTCCTCTCCCTTGGCGGCAAAAAAAAATCTTTTTTATTCCATTAACCCGTAACAATTGACACGCTAAGGGCCAAATTATTTGAAAATTGTTGAGCCGGGAGCCTATACATGTCAAAAATATTATAATGAATAGAAATCTGCATTTCTTTCTTGAAGAAAAGTAGTCAAATATAATATACGTTCGCATACACTGACGAAATTATTAACTCGTATCCAAGGGTGATATTTTTATGATTTTTGTTATTGTAGATCTCTGAAATAGGAATTATGATCTCTGAAATTCTTTAAGGATAAGTCTCGTTTAAATAACGGATAACTCTCATTTAAATAATGGATAACTCTCACTCTAGAACTATCTATTAGAGTCATTCATGACCTATTGGCGGTCTGTTTGTTAAAAAGTAAAAAAATTAAAAATAAATAAACCCCAAATATCAATCCGTTGATGATTCGTTCGTCCGTTGACAAAATTTGAATTAATCCGTAGTTGTGAATGAGGTCAGTGTTAAAGCGACATCGTCATGTGACGCCCTTAAATATTTACATTGTTTATAAGTATTAATTGAAGAGCTCAAAGTCGACATCTATTGGAGGCAAGATGAATGATTATATAATATATTAAAATAAGAATATTTAATCAATTAAAAATAACATTTACAATCTGATCAAAGGTGTTGTAGAATCCTGCTTCGGAAAACCCTTTCAGATACATGGAATACATCAATACCCAAAGCGATTTTGTTCAGCATAGCTGTAGCTCTTCCAACAGGCATAACCATCGGCAGGTTGGTCATGTGTATTGGAATGTGAAACAATGTATGCTGACGATGTCTAAATTAATTATCAGGAACATACAAACCAATGCTCTGCATAATTTCAATATTATCGAACATACCGCGTAACAATCGATAAAAATATGTAATCAAATACACATTACTTCAACTCTCTAAACTATTGTGTTACAGAAAACGTATTTTTTCATAAACTTAATTTATTACTCTAGTGAAACAAAAACATGTAGAGGTTTCCGATCAAGACTCAGGCCAAAGACCAAATAATCAGTAAAATCTAATAAATAGTTGTTAATGAATAGGTACCTTATTTTTTTCAAAAACGGTTTTGTCGAGTTTTACTGTCAAATCGTCCGTCGTGTACGTGGTTTTGAATTTTAATCATCCTTCAAATCGAATTTTACTCATTCTACGAAGTTTATCTTAAGATAAACAGCAATGATCGCAATAGGTGTACCTACGTACGGTACTAATATTTACGTATCTCAACTATGAATGGGTACAGTACTGAGATTTACCTTAAATTAATTTCAGAGTCTTCTCTCACCAGATCTTATCGTGTGGACATATAATATTATTAATATAATGTTGTAAACGTTTAAATTATGTATTTACTTGTCTTATCTCCTATTATATATTATCTCTTATACGATATCTCATCAGCAATTGAGAGAAACGGGGTATTACAGAGTTATTTCACAAAACATAATTGATTGGTTTCTATTTTTATTCCCTTTCTTTTAACTCGTAGGGTCTGCTTGTCTGTTGTCTGACGAAAAAACTATGAATCGATTTTTAACCCTTCTCCCGTGATCCAATCCAGCTGAAACTTCTACAAAGTTGTAAACTTCAATGTACTGATATGAATACTTTTAGATATAAGCAATATCAGTGTTTGGATTTTTTTTAATATTTCTAATAAAGCGTTGGACTTTTTTCTAAATAATGTTTTAATTTTTTTCGCGATACAAATAATTTTATTTGATTTGTAGTCAAGAGAATGCATTTATAATATTCCATATACATAAATAACTTTGATGATTTTTCAATTTTCAACATAAAATATTTCGGAGATATTTCATAAAAATTTGCAAATTTTGAAACCGATTACCTCCAAAACTGTTGATACTGATTTTGAAACATTTTAGACTCGTTATATAAGCAGAAATCTACCCTTAAAGTATTTTAAAATAACATTTTTCTGTATGAAAGAATGTTCTAAGAACACAGTTAGTAGATTTTGTCCCCGGAGTGATGATTTATTAATTGGGATAAATTATAGTAGTCTCACAGAGGCGAAGCTATTTATATATGAGAAACATGGATGGAAGTCTCTTATGCGATGAATCAGGGCACATGACCGGTATGAGCTGGCTTAAGTGATCAATCTACACAACGCAAAGTTCACCAATTCCACCGTATGAACATCCACACATTACAAAATTTTTGAAAGTTCTATATGTACGTTCGAAATCAAGGAATCTTTCATACATTTCAATGGTCTGCGCTAGAGACATCTGTTGTTTTTTTACTCATTAACTTTTACTATTAAGCATACATATATTTCGCAACTGTTAATGTGTTCCTCTATATCCATATTATTTTCGAATAGCTCTGTAATACCCTGTGTATGAAATTTAGTACTAACGTTTTACAAAATCTCCAATATTTTAATAATTCTACCGTATTCAAAAAGTCTACATTAGAGTTTTCTACTCTTTAAAAATAATAAATTATGAACAGCGGTGTTTTATGAAACCATTTTTGATCCTTCGTACTGTCACAAGATGGTAGAATCAACAATAATAGAAGTTTCTCGAATCTGGAATCAATTAGTCTGCTCGTTTAATCACTAGAAATACGGAGAAACTACTGGAAATGTGGAGAAAATAGTCGAACAATCTCGAACATTCGACAAATCAACATTCTGTGTGAAATGTGAGCGGGCGAGCGCCAGAGAGCTATTGTTTTGACAGCGCGACATAAAAATCCACCATAAAAAGCGAAACCGTGCGGCAGTGTGGCCAGTAACAGCGAATGATATAATCGCCCAGTGAAGAAAGTTTTGTCTGTGCCTACTTGCGAGCGGAATATTCTCGATAGTGACGTGAACTAGTGCAAACCTGTGTGGAATATTTATTTAAGTGACAATTAGAGTGAAGTAAAGAATGGTGCTCCAATTAATTTCGTGCCCAGTGACTTTGTGTTATAAATAAAAAATTTAAATACATTTTTGTGTTTCGTTTGTCTCCCACAGCCACGATCCCGTGACCTTATTCCGCTAACCCAAAATAGGCATCGCACATTTTTACTATTTTTATTTCGTGTTCAAGACTTACCAAATAATAAAATAATATTTCCAGACTTTTGTACTTAATTAAATTTATTTCGTCGCAGACTTAAATTAAATCTATTTTAATATCAGTCACCGAGATACGTACCTTCTCACAAAGATGAGGGATTTGGTTAATTTATTCTGCAATCAATACATTGTCGTCTATTTCCATCGAACTTTTCAGCCGAGGTTTATCACAATCTGGCAGCCCACCCCCTAGCGGCCGCCATCAAATCTAAGCCTTATTTTATTTAAATCAAATTTATTTTCATGATGGACTTACTATAGACTTAGAATTACTAAATCATTCAAGCAGCAGTGAGATATTTCAAATAATATTTGTATTTCTATAGTAAAAAAAAAAAGTTCGTCAATTTCGATGCGAATTTTCGAATACAGTACCAATATTAAAAGCAATTCAGAACTGACTTTTGGCCGTATTCTGAACTAAGCAATATTTATATTTCTATATCTTGACAGTTGTTGTATAAAATTGTAACGCCGCCAATACTTTATCCACTCAATCTCGAATATTCACTAGAATATTCCATCCAATTTCCGCACTTTTTAATATCGCTTCAGTTTATTTCGCTACGTAAGAACTTTCCAGAATACCGCTGTCGAATAACTGCTCGCTTGGCACCACTGGCCTCTCGCAACTCGCCGCTACCGCTCTCTTGCCAGCCTAGCCCGCAGCTCGAGACCGCCTTCGCTTTGTTATCGCCTGTCAACCGCGTTCAAACAACAACTGACTCGTCCTTACTCCCGTGTGCCGTATTTATATTCACTAATGCTGATATCGAAATTCCCAGACGTTTCCAGCATTAACGAGAACTTCCTCGCGGTTTCCAGGCTTTTGGAGATGTTTTTCGTAAGCCGTAGATTAATTATGCTAGGCCGTTCTAGTATTGTAATCATTCGAACTGTCACTTGACATGAGTGCGTGATTCTTTTTAGCCTCGTTACAGTATTTATATATAAATACTAATGGCTTAAGAAAATACCTTTACAACAATGCCAAAACTGTGGCCGTAATCACGATTTTTTATGTATTTTATTTCATTTTAAATTTCTTTACTTCTAAAAAACAAATTATATTTATACTGTCATTAACTGCAGTTTCTGCAAACAATAAAAATGATTGAATATTGTTATCATATGTATTTTCCTGCAGTAAGCTCACCAGCCAGAAATCCCATAAATCGAAAACTCGTTTTGCATTTTATACCAAATATTTTCATTTCGAGGCTTGTGCTGTTTGCGAGACATAATAATTGATTCAATTATATATCGTTCTAAAATGCAATCAGCCCGCTGGTCCTCAATTATTTAATTAATTTCGATGAATGTTCAATCTGATTGAAAAGTTTAATCTCTGCACCAATTAAAGTTGAATAGTAAATATTGGACATTATAATAATTTATCGATTTTTAATTAATACCGTTAAATATCGTAAATAAAACCAAATTAATGATGCAATACAATAGGTCAACTCTAATTACTACAGAATAATAATGTGCTTATTTAATTATATTCTTAGCGACTGATATATTCGCTGTGACGTCATCTTTATTATATCATTATATAAATGTTATTGTACTGTACTATATACACTAAATTTACACTAATGTATACTAAATTTTAAATGAACTTTTTTTTACAATATATTCATACGAATTATTACCCCATTATTAGCGATTCCTTTTCGCAAATGGGAAAAATACTCGTTTTCTCGAATAATTACAAAAAATATGTTAAAAATAATTATATTTCTTCTTCTTCTTCTTCTTTGCACTGCCTTCTTAGGTTCTGGGTATCGTTTTCATCCAGGCCGTTTCTCTGTAGGATTTTGGAGCCTTGAGTCATCCAGAAGTTATTTGATCTTCCTCTGGATGACTCCCGATAAAGGTCCATCGACATGCCTCCATACGGCCACCAACTTACTGTTTATATCCATGATGCACAGACTACCACGAATACGTGAACTTTTAATCCTATGTTTTAGTGTTACTCAATTCTGTCGTTTCAAGTTGCCTAGAGTAATAGTTTTATATAGTGCAGCATTTGGAGCCATACATTTTCGCGGGTCTAACAATAGTCTGGTATATCTTTTCTTTAGGTTTTATAAGCATTTTTGGGTCACACGAGATTCCTGTAACGGATCTAAATGTCATCCATTTCACACCTGTGCTATGGCCAATATGAATAAGTGAACCCAGATATTTCTTATTTATAGTTTATGTTTTGTTTCGTATTTAGGCTATAATAATATTAATAAAAATATATATGGCGTTGCCAATCAAATTCCATTCTTTTCCCATTAAGTCTTGGTTCGGGGTCACCATTATAGCTAACAGCATGGTCTCTTCATCGAAAGCATGGCTTCAAGAAATTGTTAGTAATAATTTTCAAATGAACTTTAAGACAGTAGGACTTATCTTATATCTTCAACTTATACTTATCATGATTAAACTGATCACTTGAAAAATAAAATTGGAATGATTTTGTCATGGATTTGTGGTGGTGGGATGTCAATGAAATACTTAAAATGAATTAAATTTTTATTTAATACGCAAATCACATTTTTCGCACTTCTGTACTCATGATTCCCTAGTTTTTCTTATTTCCCGCTATTTTTCGACTGACTTGACGTGCGATGTTGTTTATTTATATAAATTTTTGGATTTCTGGAACTTTTACGTAAATACTTGCGCTTTCTACAGACCCCTAGAGTTTTTCAAAACGTTCTAGTCATTCAAACCGTTGAAAAATCCTCGACTTTGTGCTGATTCTCTCGATTTCATAACCTCGTGACAATATATTAACCATTTTGTAATAACGAAAGAGAATTAATGGCATTCATGTTTTATCTCTGCTTTATACAGTCCTTTTAAATCCTCACTCACCTCAGTAGGTACCTGAAATATAAATTCAACTTTCTATCTAATCATGGCCTTCCACTCCGTTCAGCACTCTGATAATACTTTCCTATCCATCCCTATTCATTGTACTGAATCTTCAGCTCCTCGTTCGAAGAACACTCGGCTAGGCTGTTGAATCAACTATGCAACTATGATTTTTATCCTTTTATATATCATATTTATTTATTAAGGCTTATTTTTCATGTTACTAATTATTACTTTAATACTTACTTTTATCTTCGCACTGTATTTGTTTGCCATATTTATTAAAATCATTCTTGCTATAATATACCTTATATATTTATATATTTTACCTAATATGTACCTGCATGTGATAATTTCTGTTTATATATCCATATCCTCTTATATTTTATTCATCGCTTGTATCAAAATGTAAATTTAAGTACCTTAGGTTGGAGATATTTAACTATAGCGATCTGTATAACAAAGTCAAAGAGCAGACAGACAAAGCAGCGGTCATCTCCGGATGCTTAAGAGACACTGTAATGGCCAATAAGCATATGCTAGTAAAAAGCAAAGTCAGAATATATAAAACATACATAAGACTTATCATGACACACGGTATCGAAGCAAGAGCAGACAGGGTGAGAACTAAACACCTCCTCAGAACTACCGAGATGAAGACCCTAAGACCCATTGCAGGCAAAACCCTCAGAGACACAGTACCCAATATTATATTAAGACATTCTATGAAACTGTACACACAGTGTGTCTGTAGGAATAATATGCATACTCACACAATCATATTATTATATAATATTCACATTCCATAATAAAAAATATATATTTTTTAATTTTTTTGTGTCCTCATTTAGTCCATCCGGTATTTTGTTACATAGTCTCAGTATTATATATTTTTTATCCGGTTTCCGTAAAAGTTGTTAGGTTTTTGTTTCTAATTTTTTGTCGGTTTTTTATCATGTCATATATCTGTGTCGTTTTTGTGTTTTGAACCTTTTGTTTGTGTATTATTATTGTATATATAAAAATAGCTACATTATATATCAATATATAATGTAGCTATTTTTATATTGGCAATAAGCCCGCCATTGTAATAGTGTATATATAAAAAGTTTATCGGAACCCGTCAAAAATGACGGTACTTCTACATGCCGGTTCCTAAAAATAAGTATTTACATATCTACACTCAACGCCCATGAAATAGTAAAAACGACTTTTATCAACATTTTTAGTATTTCCCCTGCCGGCAGTTGGCGGATCATGAAATGGTTCGCGTCTTTGCTAAGTCCTATATATACTATATTTTTGAAGGGTAACGAAGAGTCGGCTCTTCTCCGGCCGTTTAATTTCGTTTTTTTAGTCGTGAATTCAAACGAAATTACGGGGACAGACAGACAGAGAGATAGATAGATGGACAGACGAACAAATGGACAGACAACGAAATTATTGTGTTTGAATTTTCTGTTATTTTATTGTTGTTCCTCAAAATTGATTTAGTGTTTACGAAATTACACTTATTTTATCTAATTACACACTGCTTGCGGTTCCCCTCAGCTGCGACATTTTTACAGTGAAACAATTCGGGAACATTTTCCACGTATTTTTGTACCCGTAAATAAATATGTGGAATAGAGAGAGGATTCGGGGTGTATTGAGGGTGAAAATCTATCACGGGAGGGGCGCGCGGTCCGCACGGCTTGTAGGGACAGCGAGATCGTAATTAAATCACGGAGTCCCGCGGCTGCGGAACATGCGCCAATTTCGATACACGCCCATGGCCAAAAATATTCCTTAACTTTTATCCTATTTGTGCAACAAATTCGATACATTTTAGTGTCTAAATTCATACTTACAAAAATAAAATAAAATTTTTAAAATTCAATAAAATTCCCGTAACAAATCTTTTTACAACAATCATCCCGGTTCTAATTAAGCTAAATTATAGAAGTTAAATTATAAATAACAGAGACGAAACTACTTATATGAGAAACATCTATGGAGGGCTTTTTATAGAATAGCCCAGGGCTTACGATATATATGAGTCGGCTTAAGTGACTATACACTTTACACAATGCAATGTTCACCAATTCCATCGTAAGTACATCCATTCATTATCAATTTTTTTAAGTTCCATGTATGTTATATGAAAATCTAAGAATAATCTAAGAAACTAATCTAATTTATTTTTGATTTCATTTTGTTTAACTACCCGTACGTATATTATAAATATTATAAATTATCTTTTTTTTAAATTTATAATACATATTGTATTAAATTCTTCGAGTGTTTAGAGAAAGCTGAAATATATATATAATCCAATTAGTAAAGTCATTTCCCGTTCAAAAAGTCTGCTATTAAATAAATAAATAAAATAATTTTTAGCACCTATTAGGATTTTTAACCCACTTTTGTTTTGGCTCTTGACCCGAACAGTCGGGTTTACTCGTCCGGTTTTAGGCAGGATTCAAAATAAAAGACCCTTGAGAATGAATAGTGCTATGTATTCGAAACGTCGGGAGCGCAAAAGTTCTTTTAGGACTATTTGACGCGGGTTCCCCCAGAAAATAATTGTCATCTTCTACCCGTGAAAATCTTAAATATAACACCAAACACCAGATCACTAGGCGAGTATCATAACCATCACACTAACAAGCTACTCATATCATATTATATTTCAAGAGCTGAGTGACATATTATTACGAAAACATCTCTGTTGTGGAGATATGCATTTAGTGATTTTTTAAATCGGCCATCTGATGCGGGCCCTTGGACGATTTTTCTGTTTGAATATCTGCTCCGCTTTTTCAGACAAAAAGTGGCTCACACAAAATCATGTGATGCGTCGTTTATTATTTTGACTATGTCTAGTAAAATGTCAGAAATACTCCGCCAGACAGGTGAACTCGTCGACCCGTCCACGTGTTGTTAGATGGTACCTATGACGTAAGCAGATTCCTTTGGGAGAGCCGTGTTCCGAACTTTAAACGAGATTGCAGTTTCGCAGACTTACTAGCCACTTTTATGCAGTACAAGGATGAAAGGTGCAATTTAAAAACACGCAAACTCTTTTGAAACAGGGCAACTACTCATTCCTTTTGCCTTCTTCTCGTCGGGTAAAGTTGTACTCGCGAGATGAAAGTTTTATTCGCCTGTTCGGTTAGTGGATTTTCAGTTTTGAAGGGGCCACCTGGTGGTGGAGGGCTCTTAATGTACGCATTAAATATCTATTCTGACCATATTATATAAAAAGATGAAAAGGGTTGCGTAGTTCGAAAAATCCGCAAATATTCTCGCACAACATCTATTATATATAAACGCATTTTTTAAATAATAAATAAGACAAATGCAATCACAAACAGACATCTTCTAATCGGTGTCCAAGACAGAGACAATTTACAAGCATTAAATCAATAAGAACATACTTTTTAAATAATGTTACGAGATGGTAGAATTAGATCTCTGGAATTCTTCACGACTCTGAAAACAACTGGGTTATCCTCATGGATTCTGGAACCATCGTGATGCGACATTTATCTATAAAAGGGGAACTACAGGCTACTGTGCAACAATCGTTGTTTGACGTGTACGAAATTCCCAGCGAATTTATAAAAACCGATGCGAAGCAGTGTGACCTAGCGTGTTTAACCTAGTAACAAATATTCGGCGCGAGTACCTACCGACAAACGAAAAGTTTTCTCGTGCGGACCTGAGCGATTTAAGTAAATTGAACCAGTAAAAGTGAAGCGAAGATTCTAGAACGAACAGTGAATAAGCGTGTGAATTATTGCAGAAACATTTATTGACTGTAAATTTAAAAACAGTGCTCTAGTTAAATTCATGTCTAGTGACTTTTTGTGTTAATAAAAAATGTGATTATTTTTAACAACTTCTTTTTATTTTTATCTCTTTCTTTGAATAATAAAGTTTATTAACTCCAATGTTTTTAAATTGAACATGGAGGATGATTTTAGCCAATATTTACAAACAAACGAGGTACAAATAATATAGAACCTTAATTTTTTGCGCCCAAACAAATGAAGCATGGGTAATGCCCTTTAATAGAGACATGTAAGGAATGTTCATGCGCATGCGCGAATTTTTCCGACCCGCAGAAAGCGTCGGCCGCTGGCAATCTCTGAGTCTCAACACCCAAGTGGAAACCATTCGCAAAATCCAACAGGCTTTCCAACAGGCCACCGCCAACGCAACACACTCTTATTGTACTCCGCGACAAACATCATTATAACCTTTGCATCAATAAACCGACGTTATGAATCCTGGGTATTAATTTAACATCCGGTAGGTATCTCTGCTTATCCTGCACTTGCATGTTACGCACAGCCATATTCCGTGACAGTGCATTTAAATTTTTAAAAAACTAACCCACAAAAACAAAGTTTTTATTATACTCCCTTTCTCATTTACTAGTGGAAACTGGTTTGGCGATCAACCTACGCATTGGGCTTCGGTCGGGCGACGCTACGAAAGGGAGTATTAAAAAAATTCCAAAAATCCAAAATTATACTATAATCAGGTTTAGTGTACCAGATGCGAAATATTTTCATACATCTGAGTAAGTTGTATGAAAAAAATATTAAAAATTTCTAAAAATCCAAAATTATATTATAATTATTAAAAAAAATTTAACGAAAATTGGATAGATCTTCTTGATGAGTCTGCTTGCAAAGTTTCAGCTCGATTGGATCACGGGAAAAGGGTTAAAATCGATCCAAAGTTTTTGCGTCAAAGAAACAAACAAACGCCACGAGTATATATAAAGGGAGTAAATACATGTTAATGCAAATATGGATTTCATAAATAAAGAATAAATTTAAAAAATACAATTAAATGTTTATCTCTGATGACCAAAGATTCGATATTAATTTTGTGAAAAGCGAGTTATGTTTTCGTAATTTTTAATTTTGCGATAAAATGCGCCCGCATCATGCGACTGAATTTCTCACACCTGATATTTCATTCAAATCTGTTTTTAACTATATTACCTCCATCTGGCGATACCTTCCCGATGTTTCTAATTCTCGATATCCGCAAAGCTCCATAGATATCGCTGCTGCGCTAAATTACATCCATCTCTTTTCCGATATAGAACAGGGATCTGTAATCTGTGGATATAAGGAACTTGAACTGATTTTATATCGTATTTATTATGCCTTTTTATTTTTTATTTTTTTTTTAGTCGAGGAATTTTTACAGTTTTAATCTTATAATATTAGAACACAGTGTACATTGCACAAACCAATTAAATGATTCACATATGTTTAAGGCGTAGTAAATTAAGTACTATGTAGGATAAGAGAATATTTGAAAGTTAAGAGAATATATATTAAAGTAATCAACAAACAATTTTAAAGTAAAATAATGGTAATAAATTAAGAAAGTTAATGAGATTTGATAGAAACACAGGAGTATGGATGTGAGGGAAAGGGTTAGGAGGTAGAAGTCAGAGTCTATGTAGCAGATAATGTGATATATTTTTTAAAGTAAAGCCTTAAATTGTATTATCACCAATTTTCTAGTTATGTATTTCTATCTATCTTTATCAATTAAATATCTTTTCCTGTGCAAAAGAGACAAGATAATTAATGTAGCATAAAAACTGAACAGTTGAAGAGCCACTGATATTTATCTATATATTTATACAGTGTTGGTTCTGTTGTATATAGTGTCGGTTGGGAGAAACTCTTATTTTTAATTACACTTCTCTGTATCCGTACTCCGTGTCCCCAGCCTCTGGGTCCAGCCAATCGGGGCTGACACTACAGATCCTTAATTCTCTTTTATGTTTCGAAAAGGTCTTACATAACTTCGTTAGGCTTCGTTATCAAATTATCAGGTTAATTGGACGCTTGTTTTTGCAGTTCTTTGAAGGCGTTTTTAACAAATCAGCGCTAATAAACTTATTTTTTTATCTTTATTGTTAATGAAAACACATTTCTTTGCGATTATAAAAATAGTTGATAGTAAAATAAACTAGCTGTTACTACCGAGAACTCGGAATATCTTTTATCGATTATATTATGAAAACTTTATTTATATATTCACAACATAGTGAAATATGTAACAAAGAGAAGAGAAAGAGCAAGACTAGCGGTACATAATGGCGTTCTAGTGCTAAATCTGATGTTTGGAAGTGAAGCCTAGAATTGACACAAAAGGAATGAAAATAGACTAAATGCGACGAAAATGCGGTCACTAAGGCGATTGTGTGGAAAATCTTTGGTCGATAGGGTGAGGAATGAACAAATAAGTGAACGTAATTCTGGTTGCAGTGTGGTATATAGAATAAATAAAGGAGTGCTGAGTTTTGTCATGTAGAACGTATGAGTGAGGAAAGGATCGTTAAGAAATATACGGAGCGAGTGTTGAAGGCAACGTGAATAGAGGGCGTCCGCGAAAGACCTGGAATGATTGGATGGAAGTATTGGAGGATGGTTCTGTTAAAAGCCTCAACAAACGTAGAGCATGCATGAGAAGATGTATGAATGTAGCCGAAGCAAAACTAACTTGCCAAGTTTGACTCCTGGTGTTAACTTTATATATTTATGATAGATATTTTTGAAGTTATACTCTTTCGGCGCGTTGGAGATGAATTTTTAATTTTGCGACAAAATGCGCGCGCATCATGCGACATGATTTCTCACACCACTGAGTTTTTTCATTCGCATCTGTTTTTAACTTAACTACCGCCATCTGGCAAAATTTTCCCAATGGATTTTGACCTCGGTATCTGCAAAGCTCGACAGATGTCGCTGCTGCGCTATATGACGTTCATCTCTTTTCCAATGTAGAGCAGGAATCTGTTATCTGCGGACATCTCTTTTTTTGTCAGTTTTTGCGGCTGAGGCGTTTTGCGTGTCCTCGCGTTCTAATAGTTCTACAAATTTTTGGACTTTATATTTTATGTATACCAAAGATGAATAACTTCTAACACGTATACATAAGCACATGCACCCAAAAAAAATTCATGTATAATCTACGTAACTAATCTAATTTATGTTTGATTTCATTTTGTTTAACTACCCATACGTATATAATAAATATTATAATTTATCTTTTATTTGTTAAATATTAATATTATAATACATATTGAATTCAATTCTTTGAGTGTTTGAGAAATAGCTGAAATACATATATACAGGGTTATTTGGAAAACATTAATAACCTCGCAGGATTATATTCCTGCCTTGATTATGAGTCGAAAACGTTCAAGCTATCATGACCTAATATCAATAGTTATGGAGATATGCGACATCACAATTTGCATTTTTTTTTCAATATTTCTGACTTATTTTTTGCAAAACTTTGGACTATCATTACAGTAACTTATATCAATTACGAAAAATTCATTCGCTTCAATACAAGTTAAATAAAATGATTAAAACCCAGAAAAAATTCCAATTGGAATGTTTTCCAATTGGAATTCGAAGGTTTTAATTTTTTATTTGACTTGTATTAAAGGGAATAAATTTTTCATGTTTGATATAAGTTTCTGTAATGATACTCCAACGTTTTACAAAAAATAAGTCAGAAATATTGAAAAAAAAATGCAAACTTTGATGTCGCATATCTCCATAACTATTGATATTAGGTCATGATAACTTGAACATTTTCGACTCATAATCAAGGCGGGAATATAGTCCTGCGAGGTTATTAATGTTTTAGAAATAACCCTGTATATCATCATCATCTTCATTCCCTTGTTCTAGTAGGGTCGGAGGCACAAAGAGTCGACAAGGTGCTACCATATTCCCTTATCTTGCGCTGCTTTCGCATGAGTCAACCAGTTCTATTCTATATCAGAGTAGACCTATTCTGTTTTCAATCAATTTTTTTTGCTTCTCTCTGCTTAATCTGGGACGATCCACCGGCCGTCTTCCGTCCGGGGTTGCAAAGAAGCTTCTTCTTGGTATTCGTTTCGCTGGCATTCTTAGC
The DNA here is from genome assembly GCA_016648135.1 of Agrypnia vestita. Classification (NCBI taxonomy): domain Eukaryota; kingdom Metazoa; phylum Arthropoda; class Insecta; order Trichoptera; family Phryganeidae; genus Agrypnia; species Agrypnia vestita. The sequence goes on along the minus strand of JADDOH010006563.1, from coordinate 9,207 downwards.
ACATGTCCAAGCCACCTCATTTGTGATTTTCTATGCATAGGAGTAGGAGCTCGATGCCGAGTGTGTGCCTTATATCAGCACTTCTCACTCTGTCCATCAGTGTGACTCCCGCTACCCCACTTAGAAAAATCATCTCAGCCTGCAGCCGACAGCCTGGATAAAAATATTTATAATTATATATTAGAGTTCTGGTAATATATATTAATAATATATTTTTATAATAATAATAATAATTAATAATTAATATTTATTAGAGTAATATATATTAGAGTTCTGGTACCGACACTAATGTATGGAAGTGAAGCCTGGAGCTGGCAGAAGAGGAGCGAAAGTAGATTGAATGTAATGGAGATGATGTGTGGTAAATAGACGTATGTGTGGTAAATCCATGTATGATAGAGTAAAGAATGAAGATATTAGGAATGAATGTAAAGCTGATCGTAGCATAATACATAGAATAAAAATAGGGTCGCTCAGGTGGTTTGGGCATGTTGAGCGAATGAATGAGGAAAGAATGGTAAGAAAGATATATGATGCAAATGAAAGTGTTGACGGCGCCAGAAAGAGAGGGCGACCACGGAAGACGTGGCATGACCAAATTAACCAGATACTGGAAGATGGTCCTGTTAGAAGCCTGAATAACCGTCGAACTTGCATGCGAAGATGTATGAATGTAAACGAAGCGAAAGTTGTATGTCAAGACAGAAGAGTATGGCGCTCTATCCTCTCTGCCTACCCCCACGGGGAAACGGCGTGATGGTTAGTTTAGTTTAGTTTAGTTTAGTTTGAGTTAACCATTAAAATATATTTTTAAATAATTATATATGAAAAAGTTATTAATTTTGTCGGAGCTGGAAATTGCCATGTCAAAAGCAAAAATAAAATTTTTCATCAAAAACAGTTTTTGTTAATATTTAATCGAAAAAAATTACTCTCGTCTCATCCTCATAGTTCAGGGATATCTGTCAGAAAAATACATTTATTAATCGAAAAGTTACTCAAAGGAAATACTATTTTTTGAAAAATGAAGATATTTAACATGAGGCTGCATTTTAATTTTTTTAATTTTAATAAAGAAGACTTGTATTTAAAAATTCTATACATTATTTAAATTATTCCTGGCTACGAATTCTTCCTTATTCCTAATAGAACTTCCTCTTTATCCTTTTCTTTTCTTTGGAGTAACATGGATTTACGAGGCCAATTAAATCTGTAATATTTTTGTTAATACGTATAATATTACATTCATAAATTGGTTTATCATAAAAAACATTTACTCTAAGAAATAACAAATAGAAAACCAAATATACCAAACAATCCATGTAAAAAATATAATTCAATCTGATATAAAATTTAGTCTTTACATCTTAGCTTTGATAATAAATAAAGTAAGAGAAAAAGAGACCATACATTAATTTCATAGTACTAGGATATAATTTTGTCTCTCTATTATTAATTAATTGAAGGAAGATAAATTATGAGATCGAGATTATTTGGGTCTTGATGGATGCATTATAATATGAGTAAATAATAGACATATGTCATATTATTTTAATTATCCATTATTCATTAAAAATGCTTAGTAAACAGAGTTATTTGGAAAACCTTAATAACTTCGCAGGACTATATTCCTGCTTTAATAAAAAGTCGAAAATTTTCAGGCAACCATGACCTAATATCAGTAGTTATGGAGATATGCGACATCAAAGTTTGAATTTTTTTTCAATATTTCTGCTTATTTTTAACAAAAAGTTGAACTCTTATTACTGTAACTTAAATCGATTACGAAAAATTCACTTGTTTCAATACAAGTGAAATAAAATGATAAAAACCCTGCAGAAATTCTAATTGGAATGTTTTTCAATTGCAGTGAGAAGTATTAAAGGGAATAAATTTTTCATATTCGATATAAGTTACCGTATTGTCAAACGTTTTACAAAAAATAATTAAGAAATGTTGAAAAAATGCAATCTTAGTTGCATATTTCCATAACTATTGATATTAAGTCATGGTTGCTCGAACATTTTCGATAAAGCAGGAGTATAGCCCTGTGAGGTGATTAATGTTTTCCAAATAATCTTGTATAAAGAAAATATACATTGACTATTTCAAAGCCATTAATAGTAAGTAGGATATTTTATGCCGCGGTTTACTGAGGGTTGAATAGTTTTATTTTTCACTTCATAACGATAAACATCTCTGCCGTCTATCATGGTGACCGCTTCGCGACCTTTCCAGATCCCCATCGCCACACCCACTCTTCTACGAAGCCTCCTTTCCCAGTCTGTAGATATCCCCTTGCTTAAATTCATACCGGGTATAAATATTAAATACAACGTTACGTCATCACATTTCCCCTCAAGACTGTGTACGTATCTTTCGTATGCTCTCAGCATATAATATATAATTATTCACGGCACAACATATTAGGAAAAGTACTGTGTCTCCTCCTCTGTTCTATTTCGAACATCTTCAAAACGTATCTACAGATTATCATGTATTATAATATCCCTGTTCTTACATCGTTTTTCTATGATATTTTGAATAGAAACCGATATTTTGCATCGAAGTTATTTAATTTTTTTTTAAAAGAATTACGTGGTTGTGAAATTACTTCTCTGGCGATATTTGCAGGAAAGTAAACAATCTTATAAAAATTAAAACATGATTATTTCTAATAAATATAGTAATGTAATTAGTGGGAATAAAATATATGTAGATATGAATAAGAATTAAATATACCACACAAAATTCAATCTGAGAATTGCTTCCACATCTCAAAACTGTCTTGTTTGTAAAATAAATTCACCCAAGCACCTCTTGAAATCTAATAAATTAGTTAGGGATATGTTTATTGTGAAAGTGAAATAATTTTCTAAAGTAATACCTCTAGGGAACAGTTCCATTGTGATAGTTTGTAGAACAGTGGAAAAGTGAATGATGCTACGTATTAAATATTCGTAAATGTTTATCAATTTATTTTTTTATTTATTTTCTATATTTATTTAGTTTTTTATTATATCATATGACCTAATTCATGATTAAAAATAAAAAATATTGTGAGAATATAAATATTTAAAACACACATAACAATCATTATCATCACTCTTGGTTCTACAACCCCTGGTAGGCCTCCTCAAGAGTATTCCTCATTTACACAACAATCTTTTAAGTTTTTCTTAACAAACTTTTTGCACTATAATTAAAGTTCATATATTTACTTTATTATGTTTTATTCATTTGTGTGTGACGAGTCTTTTTGTTTTTTCCCCTATAGTCTTACATTACCACCATTTCTTTTATCGAATGAATGAAAGTCTTATTTAGTTTCATTTTATTATTAAAGTATTTGGACAATAATCTGTGCCTAATTTTAAGTTTTTAAATCAAAACTTTTAATAATATTATTCTCTGATTCTATTTTAAGTTCTGTCATTATTTTTGTTCTTGTATTGCATTTCAATATTATGTGCTTTGATTTCTTTTGTAATTATAAATAATATGTTAAAACTACAATCAATGTGCAGGAAGGTCATAATATTATTTTTTTAATATATTTTCTTGTACTTTGGTAAAAGAGTTTTATTCTTCCGAATAAAGATATTTTTTGCAGTTTTCTTTATAATATATTCATTATTTTTATGAATGTTAGTTTTGAGTCTTTAATTACCCCTGAATATTGAACACTGTCTACATTTTCTAATATCTCATTTTCTAGTGAAACTTTATATGTGGTTGTTCTTTTTTGCTTCCAATTATCATACATTTAATTTTTGAAATATTATATGTATAAGTTTATTGTATTGTGGTTATAATGAGGGTGTTGTGCTCAATGTGTGGCATTAACGTGCTTTTGTCTTGAGACGGCAACACAGATATAGACTTGAAGATTTAGGTTTCATTTAGTCTATCTAAAATAACAGATCTCAAGAAGATAAAACAGTTTATGTACTGTCTTAAATATTTTCAATTGAACTTTTAGATTTATCTGTTGCTCCTGGTTTTAATTACTGGAAGGATCAGAGCCGCACGCAATTGTGACTTACTGTACTCTTTATATGCGCCGCCACTGGTAATGTTGGTTAATTAAGTTATTTTCTAGACACACACACATACTCACATATTTTAATGTAATTTTTTGTGTTACTTCTTAGGAAATTAAGAAGTTTCTTAAAACAATAAATAATGTTGTGTTCCGTAAAATTGGTGATATTGAAAAAAATGTAACATTTACATCGGAGATATTTCAGAACGCACGCTTTTGTAGCAGTAGTGCGCGGAGTAAAAAAATACATAAAGCGAAACGTACAGAAAAACATTTTCCAGTTAGAAAAATACCTGATTTCAATATGCTTCGGAATATGTTACTTCTGTAACAGGTGCGTGAGGACATGGAAATAATGCCTGAATATCGGAAGAAATACGTGACGTGCTTGTATTTCTTTTTTGCCGTAAAATTCGAAATAACGTATCGCCATAAAGGAAAATATATTTTTGCCCGCTCGTCGAACAAGTGAAATTCAAATTTGTTTCCGAAAATCGGAATGCGTAAGTTGATTTTTGAGCGCGGAAAATTCACGTTCGCGTCCGCCATTCCTGTTTGTCGTGTGTGTTTGAGATGCGTGTTGACAGTTCAAATGTCACATATGGAAAAGAAGCCGGGAAGATTGCCGCGGAGAAAAATTATGCAGAAAGATACGTCTTATCGAGACCCTTTTGGCGATAGTTTTTGATTTGGAGCTCAACTCTTGACACCGGCTTGTGTGGGGATGAAATATATTGTGTTGCTAAGTTTGAGGGATGAAGAATGTTTTGTCGAGTCAGTACATGTACCTATCAGAAACACAAATCGTACCTCCGCATACAACAAACAACAGGGCTCTAAATATTTTAGTGACGTTTTCGATCATAGTACCGATTTGTGATGTAAGAATCACCGGCATATCACAAATAATTTCAACGTTTCTTTTTTTTTATTTCAAAATTGGAAAAGTAAATAAATAGTGCCGGAAAAACATATTCAAATAATCTTTTATATGTCAATACACTTATATCTCATATAATACAGTTATTTACAAGCAAAAAATATTTATTACATAAATAACCTATGTAGTAATTAATCATTGTCAAATGTACGAATAATAATTCCGCGATTTTTCGATTTTTAACAAAAAAATTATTTCGAAAAGTGTGGGATTAAATCTAGTGAGAAAAAAAATTATTTAAATTTTCTTGTTTATTAAATAAAGCTTGTTTATTTATTTATTTAACTCCCAACAAAATAAACAATAAAAACTTTTATAAAATAATCAATAAAATAATCACATAAGACAGATATCTGTTTTTTTAACGATAGATATCGCCTGTTATGAATTGTCGAATATAACTTTTAGCGGTATAGATTTTGTTTGGTTTTGGCACACCAATCCGTAATGTTTTAATTTCATATTTTTTAATACTGTTGTTGATTTTGCTCAGTGTATTGAATATCCTGGCAGCGTCCTCATTCATTTTATGGATTTGAGTTTCCGTTTTAATTTCAAGTTTTCGATAGAATCTTAAATTTTTTATGAATAAATTTATTTGAATGTAGGTATTAGAGACTTGCTTTGAGTAAATGATTTGTGAATATTTCAGCTGTTTTTCTTTCTTCAACGTTTTTCAGTATTTTTTTATTCAGTTTGTAAGGACTTCAATTGTTTAATTTCATACTTGTGAAAATGAATTTTCTTCAGCGTTTTCAGTGAAATATAAGACGATCTAAAATTAATATTACGTAATAAAGATTCCTAATTTAGGTTGAAGAAATTGAATAAATTCACAACAGGAAATTTTTTCAAAGAAAAAAATTCATGTTTCCTTCAAGATAGTTCGAGATGAAAAAGGAGGTCAATTACTTATTGAGAAATGCAATATCTAAAATAAAGCAAATGCGATTTGGAAAAAAAACGTTTTTATTAAAATGCGAGCAATTTAAAACAAATAGCTTTATCGAATTGCAAATCCGTATGCTGTGTTTAATATATTTCATTTTTAAATGCGTAAATGATTTTATTTTCTATCTCGAACAAACGTTCACTGGAGAACGTTGAGAAGTCAGAAGAACGAGTACTCAGAAGTATCCTCTTGGCAACCCCGGAAAAAGGGTAAGTCACCCCAAATTAAGCTGTAAGAAATAACAGAAAAAAGTATTCGAAAACAGAATGGGTGTGTACTGATTAACACGTACAGAAGCTGCACTAAACAGGGGAATATAGAAGAACCTTGTTGAGTTTTGAACCTCTAATCCTACTAAGATAGAGGGATATAGATGATGATGATAATTGTTACAAACAGAATTTACAAATCAGCCCTGAAAAGGGCTTATGCTTATATTTTGTACGATGTTTATCCTTTATGAAGAGGCAACTTTGGCACGGTACCGATGTCGCCAATGCATTACCATTTTTTGATAAATAAATATATGGAGCTGGGTAAAATTGTGTAAATACCCACTCAAGCTAGGCCACAAGGTATTCTAATAGAAAATAAATGTGAAGGTAGAAAAATCAGAATTCATTCCTATTTCTACCTTCGGACCATCAACAACTCTTACATTTGACGAATCAGCAGGAGTTTTCAGCGACCCACTCCTATAACAAAGACAGTCTTTGTTCTTATACTTAACAATCATAATCGTCTATTTGCAAAAAATCATTATATTTCTACCCAAAGACCGGAGTGGTCTAACAACCCCTTAAATCGTAAAATATCGGTTGTACGAAAATTTGTTGCAAGCACCCCTCACGTGCCGGTTAGCCCAAACATTATGAGCGGAAACTTTGCCATTGACAAAATTTACATTATTTATTAGCACATTCACATCGCCCGATACAAAGCCGTTATCCGCTATCTTGCGATGTGAATGGGTCGTTAGCGCCGTTGCGGACAGAATGCCGTGTTGTTGGGGGACCCCGGGTGCAAAACTCCGGGCCCGCGGTACGAAACCCCGCTATATTATCGCGCGACAAGTTAAAGCCGTGCGATGAATACGTCATTCATCGGTTGTTTGGAAGCTGTCAAAAAAATTGACATTACAATAATTTTAGCAGTCAGTTTAAACTTTAATAAATATGGTGTTTTATTTCATTCGGCACACAAGGGTGTGTACAATACGATATACACATTTGGCTTATTTTAATTTTCAATAAATTAATTTTGAATAAAAACACTATTTTTTTCACTACTTTTACTTGAATATATCGCTACTTTACGTTTTGAAAACGTTCGTATCTTTCTTTTAATAAGTGCAGACTGAAGTATTTAGGAGTGTGTGTCAGAAATTTTAAAATATTTTTGTCAAACAGGTAGATTTAAAGAACGCAAAAGGTGTTTTACTTAAAATAACTTTTCAGAGTATGTTAACTAAATGTTAACATCCTATAAAATAATTTAGAAACACTTTAAATTCATAAAACTTTAAATATACAAAATAACGTCATCAATAATCAAATATTCCACTGGACCCGTAATCAATACACCAGACACACACTCCTACTCTCTTTAGTTTACACTCTCCTGAAGAAGGAAATGGACATTTTCGAAACATCTAGTAGTGGAGAATACAAGGAATGGAGAAAAATAAAAAATTGTATTTTTTGTTTAACTCGTGGCGTCTGCTTGTCTGACGAAAAAACTTTGGATCGATTTTTAACTCTTTTTCCGCAATCCGATCGAGCTGAAACTTTGCAAGTAGACTCATGGCGACGATCAAGAACGTCTATCAAATTTTCATTAACAAAAAAAAGATAATTATAGTATAATTTTGGATTTTTCAAATTTTTAATGGTTTTTTCATACAAATCAGTAAGTTGTATGGAGATTCCGGCGCATATGGTAGACACGAAAGGGAGTATTGTAAAAACTTGGTTTGTATGAGTTACTTTTTTTATAAATAAACTTTGGCATAATTTTCATGCTTGGCCGCATACTTGATACATAATTTATATCAAGTATACTATATGGGTGAAAGTTAATGTGAAAGGATTGAACGAATTTTTTTAAATATTTTAAATATTTATTGACGGAGTATTGCTATTATTCTGAATAAAATCCTTTTGTAGAATAACATTTACAATATCTGTTTTTAATAATGATAATCGTTATGAAAAAATTCAGGTTATTTTATTTCCACCTGCAATGTGTATAAAAAAAGAACGTAAAATAGATTTTAATGGGTCGTTCTGTACCAGTTTAATTAGAAGCGAAAACAAACCAGAAAACTATATATTTTCTTTCTTATTATTATATTTAAACTTGACATACTAGAATTATTAGGTCCTTACATATGAAATTGGCGTTTAGTATGGGAGGAACATAAAGCCGATTTTTTTTAATTATAATATATTTATTTAATCAAAGTATGTACCATTGCTATCTATGCACTTTTGCATCTCATAGGTAGTTCATCGATCCCTTTACGATCCCTTTACTAAAAAAACCATTCGGACGGGAATCAATAAAATCTTTGAAGGCGCTTTGGACTGCCCCATCGGAGTTGAATTTTTTCGTATGCAAAAAGTTATCCAAATTTCGAAAAATATGGTAATCTGTTGGGGCAAGGTCCGGAGAGTACGGTGGATGTCTTAGACATTCCAATTGAAGCTCCTCTAATTTGGTAGCCGTCTGTTGTGCAGGGGTGGGTGGGGCGTAGGTTATCATGACAGAGCGCATGGCCCTCAGAGTCGATTAACCAGCCTCGGTTGTTTATCAGCTAGCTTTTCCATCATGGTTTGCAGTTGCTGACAATAGACATCTGCCGTAATCGTCTGGCCAGATTTAAGAAAGCTGTAGTAAACGACACCAACACTAGTCCACCAAACGCTCACAAGTAACTTTTTTGGAGTCAATTTTCGCTTGGGGCATGGTTTGGCTGGTTCGGCAGGGTTCAGCCATTGCGATGAGCGCTTCCGATTATCGTACAGGATCCACTTGTCATCACAGGTAATGATTCGATTTAAAATCCCTTCATTATTGTGCCGGTTGAGTAATGCAACGCAGCAGTCAACGCGCGTTTGTTGATTTGCTTCACTCAATTCGTGAGGTACCCACCTTTCAAGCTTTTTCACCTTACCATTTTGCTTCAAGTGGATTAAAACAGTTTTATCACTATCACCGCAGCCTGCAGCTAACTCGGATGTGGTTTGCGATGGATCCGCTTCCACAATA
>JADDOH010006562.1:0-32870 GCA_016648135.1 Agrypnia vestita | reverse complement strand
AACGTTGAAGTTTATAAACGCCAGATTTTAGCAAAGAGATAAAGCATGGAGCGAATATTTTTAAATAGAATACATGTATTAGGTATGTGTATTGATAGATATATTTATTTATGTTATTTATTTATTCATTTGTAGTAGGTATGTATAGTTATTTTATAAAATAAATTACATTTCTGTTATTACATTTTAAATATTTCATTACACCCAACATAAAATATCAGCTAATAGTTCGAGGTCTCATATATTAGGAATATTCTATTAAATTATTGGATTCTTAATCATATCATCGAAGTTATATCTTAAAAAACATTGCTAATTCCAAATTTTGAGTCCGATCGGTCGAAAGGTACAGATTTACCTAGAAAATATATCAGGGAAGGGAAGGGTTAAAAGAATAGGGGGAAATGTCACATATATTTCCCGCCGAGTCCTTAAGAATAAGTTTCCAAATTTTGAGTCTCCGATCGGTCAACCGGTACAGAATTGTTGGGCAATCGCAAAATTTAAGGGGAGGGGACAGGTATGCATAATAGGATGAAATTTCCTTTGTTACTCCCATCCCCCCCCACGGGGAGGCGGGGGGACCCGGGGGTGTAGCCCAGTAGTTGAGGGGAGGGAGGGGGAGGTAAAGGATGGATGATGAAGGATGGGAAAAGAACGGGTGGGGTGAAGGGGGAGGGAAGAGAAGGTGGGTTGGGGGGAGTGTGCAGACAAGTCGACAGAGATTGGTGGAGAGCGCTTGAAAAGATCGGTAACAGGGAAGGGGAAAGGAGGGGAAGGGGGTGGGGGAGAGGGGAAGATGGGAGGAAGATAGGGTGTGGCGGAGAGGGAGTAGGAGGGGAGGTCCCGCGCCGAGTCTAAAGAAAAGTTTCTCCAAATTTTGAGTCCGATCGATCAAATGGTATCAAGATTTGCATCATCGAATTTATTTGTCAGGGGGAGGGAAGGGTAAATGAGAGTAGTGATGAAATTTGTCCTAGATTACCCGCCGAGTCCTAAAGAATAAGTATGCAAAATTTGAATCGAATCGGACAAACGGTGTGGATTTGTATAGAGAACAGAAAGATAGACGGACAGACAGACAGACATTGAGTTTTATAGGTATAGATTACAATACCTACTTACAATAATTTAACAAGTTTAATTTGTATCTGGCTATAAAATGAATACATTTTATTACCATTATAAAAATTTGACGTTACCTTCAACCTGATTGTCTTGTGTCAATGTGTCTCGTGCAAGCGAATTCGAATGTGATTCGAATGAATCACCGAGCGTCTTTGACAGTGAGAATGCTTTTTGGTTATGCGCGATTGCACTACTTATAGGAAACTCAATGAAGCGTTCGTTTGCTTAGTGACTTGAGACACGTGGTTAAATATTATAAACGATTTTCGGTCTGTTGTTCAGTGTAAGAACAGGTGTTTCAGTCATAAAATAACCCCTTTCGCTGTCAAAATGGGTGACAACGCTTCTCCAACTAATGACATACAAAAACTGAGGATTGATTCAAACTCGCCTGGAGATGATGACATCGTGGATCCGTGGAACGTAGCCAGCAAGTCGGATTCTGGGGTTGATTATGACAAGCTTATCAGTAAGTGCACGTGTTTATTTTAAAATAATGCATTTGTGGCATATTAATTATGGCTGACTAAAATATTTCAACTAGCATATTTTTGTTCCGTTCTCAAAACTTTTCCTTGTTATTTACTTTTCAGTCATTGATTGTCTGAGGTAATTATGATTAAAATGGATACTGATTGATTAGGATTAAGAATAAGTATGAATAAAGTCATTATAATGCGTACTTGTGATTGCGAAATCTGTATATTTTACAATATAACTGAAAGTAAAAGTGTTATACATTTTAGTCAGTTTTGATTTAGTAGTTACATTAAGATGACACTTGTGTTATATTAAGATGACACAAAATCAAATCACGATGTGCAGACACAAATCATGGTTGTTAATAATGACGGATCCCCGTTTCTTTCGATGACCATTAGAAACATAGACAAAATTGATGGGAAACATCCATTGCCATGCATCGAAGATGTTAACATGCATTTAAGTCAATATTTTATTCCAAAACGCTATTTGTGTTTAAAAATATATTAAAATTTACAAATTAAATTTGTTTCTATGAAATAAGTTTAAAGATAATATGAATAATTTGAACAGGCAAATGCCTGCAATTGTAGTAAATTCTGCATAATTTCTGAGGAGGACTTCGTTTTAGACAGAAATATTATTTGAAATCGTGTATGGCAGTTGGAAAAAAATTAAGATACTTATTAAATTATAATTCAACTCTATTATCTAATATTTTCTTTACACCCTCTCCTTGCTCATATGTTCCACACGACCAACCCATCTCAGCGATTCTAGCGAAACGGTTTGGTCATGTGAAACGTACGAGCTTTCTTTATTCTATCTACTAAACTACTTTCACTTCTAATTTGTTCATTCCTCATTCTATCCATCATATATGTCCCCACGTGCGCTTAAGCGACCGCATTAAGCCTACTTAATTTTTTTTCCAATTCCATTATTCACTTCCACACATTAGATTATGTACTAGAATGAAGAGATTTAATAATGATGTTATAAAATTTGTCATAAAACATTGTTTTCAATCATACTAGAATATAAACTTTTTCAAATCCGCTAAAAAATCCACATTTTATGCACTCCGACTTTTAAGTGATGAAAATGGTGCTCAAATTACTCAAGCAAATACAATATATTTGAGAGAGTCAAGACTCTTTTTTTAACTTAAACCTTTTTTGGTGTCTGGAATAACAAAAAAGGTGTAAGTTAAATACCGCCTCAGTTTATGAATAGAGTTCCAGAAATTAATCTTGTTACTGTGGAATTAATATTATGGAAAAACAATAATTAAAATTTGAGAAGACAAATACTTGTATTCAATTTAACTGAATGTACATTTATCTGTACTCGAAGACTGGATTTGGACCCAGTAACTATGTGCAGACCGGGGCTTACAATTAGTACTGATGTGGTTAGTGAAATATTGATTTGTGTGTATGTAGTTATGTAATCTGCTTGACCAATGTAAATTGGCGTGCGGCGACTTTGGAACTAAAACCCGCCCAGCCCGCACCCGGCGGTAACCCCTCGCCCTGTCATTCAGTACAATTTTGTATTTGCTCGGGAGCTGTGACGTCTTGATTACCAATATACACTGAATTATTAGTCCAAAACATCCTCAACAGTCCGGGATGGTGCAAGAACAATTGCCAATGAAGTATTAAAGTTTTGCGAAGCTAAAAAAGCAAATAATGGACCGATACACAGTTTGACAGATAGAACAGTCGCCATTACTGCTTGGCTTCTTTAGTGCTACCTGATCAAATTTCTGTTAAAGGCTACGACACCAGTCACCGGACATTCTGTACATTATGTTTTGTGTAATAAATGTACACCCTGGCAACTTCTGTTAAGTGACAGGGACGCCCTCCCTCGCATGCCAATTTATAGTGGTTGCATTCTATGCTTTTTTTTTTTTACCTAAAAACATTCTGTTTAGTTTGACGACATGCATATTGCATTTTGCTGATTATGAGTTAATACAATATTTCTAAAACACTTTCGGTTTGAGAAATATTCTGCATCTTATTTTACTTTTCTGTGAGTCAATTCAAAACTAGTATCTGCTAATTTCAGTTATTATTATTTTGCAGAGAGATTTGGCAGTACAAAAGTGGATGAGGAGTTGATAGCCCGATTCGAGAAGGTTACCGGGAAACCAGGTAATATAAAAATCTTTTCTGCACATCTGATAAATCTGTGGGCGAGAGGAACATCAGAATGAGTCAAAAATGCAGATTTTCAGGAGAGCCAAAACAGAATTTGAGAATTCCATTTGTTTAGGAAGTATCTCTTAAAGCCTTTATTATCTTTAGATAATTTTTGCACCAGTGGTTTTGTTTTTTGCACAAGAACGTTGAACCAAGTTAACAAATGTCAATGTTTCTTGCTAAATTTTTCAAATAATTAATCATGTTATACGTCCTTCTTTAAATTTTTTTAAAGTAATCGCATTTTATTTTGTTTTCTGACTCGTCTAATTTTTTCTTGCTAGATACGTATCTAAAGAACAACTCTGCATACTTAACTCAAAACTTGATTTTATTGACTCATTCTATTGTTCCTTTCGTCCACAGATATGTCCAAATAAAAACAATACATTAATTATTTTAAACTCGGCTCACTATCCTAATTACAAGTGTCTTCAGCCTGCTCTGGCAAAATGCATTTAATGTATCAATGAAATAACTTATAAAATTTAATGATTTTATGGAGAAACTACAATACTTACTGATAAGTATGCCTATGACTTCCATGAACTTGGTATTTCCGCGATTGTATAATCATGTTTGACTACCACTCACATATATGTAACTGATTTAATTTAATATTTGTTTAGCCCACCATCTGCTGAAACGCGGTGTGTTCTTCTCTCACCGAGATATGCACTCAATTCTCACATTACACGAGGCCGGCAAACCTTTCTACCTGTACACCGGCAGAGGGCCTTCGTCAGACTCCATGCATCTTGGTCATCTTATTCCATTTCTGTTTACAAAGTGAGCATTTACATTGTTTTTTTTTAAATTATGCATTTGTTACTAGAGAATATGATGTTTTGGATTCTGGGATTCAGTATCCCGGGATCCCAAATGTTTTTCTGGCCCCGCAAGCCTGATTGAAAAACCTTAATCCTGAGATATTTGAATCGATACAAAAAATAATTATAAAAGAGAATAGCATTTGTGCGTTCCAGAATTACCAAATGTGGTAGCATGCTGTGTGCCGGTCTGGTCGCACTCTGTTTCATTCACACAGGCGTGAGTGAAACGGCTGAAGACGTCATTGATCAGTCAGTTCACTAGTTGTGTCCATATCAGCGGGCATTATGTGATATATAACTAATAAATAAATGGTTATTGCAAAGACTGATCATGAAATGAAACATTTATGATAAAATTTGCATTTTAATATAAGGAAAATAGATTTGTCTCCAATATTTTTAATAATAATTAAAGATTCTAATGATATTTACTCAATTATTTGCACACATTATTTGATTTTTTTACTTTTATCTTTTTAGGTGGCTACAAGAGGTGTTTGATGTTGCTCTCGTGATTCAGTTGACTGATGATGAGAAGGCCCTGTGGAAAGACATGACTATCGAAAAGGCAATGAAAATGGGTTATGATAATGCAAAAGACATAATTGCAGTCGGTTTCGATGTAGAAAAGACATTTTTATTCAATGACCTAACCTACATAGGGTAAGATTTACAAATTTTAAGCCAATCTTGTTCAATTATTCATTTGTATTTTCATTAAGAATTTTATAATAAGTTTATGTGTGCACCCTATCACACATCTACTAGTCCAAACTTCAGGTTTACATTAATCTATTGAATATTCTTGGCAATTTTGGCAAAAATCTAGGGATTTAGATTTAACATAAGTTCTTTCCTTTTCAATATATATGTTCTTTTTGGGATGTTTATAATTACTAGTATTGTCTTTGTGGAAATATTCTTTGACTGATAAAAATATTTCAGTTACTGAAAAAGGTGATAGGTTTATATTAGACTTAAAAAACAATTGATTTTTAGAATATTTTTTACATAAATTACATCAAAGATTGTCAAACGATTTACAAAAGTATTTTTATGGGGTATTTATTACGGAGAGACACATTTTTAAATTGTATGAATGAATTATTTATGAAGTATTCTTATTTATAGGCAGTGTCCAGAATTCTACCGGAATATGGTGAGGATCCAAAAATCTGTGACATTTAATCAAGTGAAAGGGATATTTGGCTTCGGTGACTCGGATATCATTGGAAAAATAACCTTTCCGTCGATTCAAGCAGCACCCGCCTTCTCCACGAGTTTTCCTTTCATATTTAATGATAAAAGGGTAAGAGTTCCTTAAAATATGATGAGCTTTTTATGGAATATTTTTCCTCTTTGGGGGTCTGTCACTACTCATAGGTTTTTATGATTTTAAATATTATTACGCTAATGCGCAAGAGCATAATCTGTCGAATCAGGATCATCTATACCTTCGAGATGAAATTTTAACAAAATATATTAGGTCCTTACATATGAAATTGGCGTTTAGTATGGGAGGAACATAAAGCCGATTATTTTTTATTATAATACATTTATTTAATCAAAGTATGTACCATTGCTATCTATGCACTTTTGCCATCTCATAGGTAGTTCATCGATCCCTTTACTAAAAAAACCATTCGGACGGGAATCAATAAAATCTTTGAAGGCGGTTTGGACTGCCCCATCGGAGTTGAATTTTTCCTTTGCAAGAAGTTATCCAAATTTCGAAAAAAATGGTAATCTGTTGGGGCAAGGTCCGAGAGTACGGTGGATGTCTTAGACATTCCAATTGAAGCTCCTCTAATTTGGTAGCCGTCTGTTGTGCAATGTGTGGTCTAGCGTTATCATGAAAGCAGCAGTGGCCTAGAGCGATTAACCAGCCTCAGTTGTTTAGCAGCTAGCTTTTCCATCATGGTTTGCAGTTGCTGACAAATACATACACATACATATCCACTTTTCATCACAGGTAATGATTCGATTTAAAATCCCTTCATTATTGTGCCGGTTGAGTAATGCAACGCAGCAGTCAACGCGCGTTTGTTGATTTGCTTCACTCAATTCGTGAGGTACCCACCTTTCAAGCTTTTTCACCTTACCAATTTGCTTCAAGTGGATTAAAACAGTTTTATCACTAACACCGCAGCCTGCAGCTAACTCGGATGTGGTTTGCGATGGATCCGCTTCCACAATA
The DNA here is from genome assembly GCA_016648135.1 of Agrypnia vestita. NCBI lineage: Eukaryota > Metazoa > Arthropoda > Insecta > Trichoptera > Phryganeidae > Agrypnia > Agrypnia vestita. The sequence goes on along the minus strand of JADDOH010006562.1, from coordinate 26,016 downwards.
GCCTTCAATTCTTCATTATCAACTTTGGTCTCCGGCCGTCCACGGGGCTTGTTCTGCAGGTCGAAATTTCCAGAACGAAAACGTTGGAACCAAAAACGCACTGTGTTTTCTTTTGCGGCACCGTCGCCATACACATCATTAATCCTTCGAGCCGTTCTGCAGCACTGGTGCCACGGTGGAACTCGTACTCGTAAATAACGCGATATTTCAAGTTTTTCATTTTGTAAACTGAGTGACGCAAAGAAAAAAACAATTGAGGAAAAAAACAAATGAATAATAATTTTCAAAACACAAATACATGAGTAAATAGCTGTATAAATTTGGATTTGGAATTCCTAACCAAAGAGAAGATATTTGAGATCAAATTTGCCAGTACGGCAAAACGCCAATTTCATATGTAAGGACCTAATATTAATCTTATTGATTATTTTGTTTTAAAATTCCACATTACAATGCTTGTTTAAATGTTTTTAGTTACCGGTATTGATTCCATGTGCGATAGATCAAGATCCTTATTTCCGCATGACCCGTGATGTGTCTGCAAAATTGAAGTTTCCCAAGCCGGCCCTCCTGCATTCCACATTTCTTCCGGCACTCCAGGGTGCCCAGACCAAGATGTCCGCCAGCGATGTCAATGCGTCAATCTTCCTCAATGATACACCCAAGCAGATTAAAAATAAGGTGAATTTAGTTGATTAATAAACAATACATATTGCCTTTATTATTATGTTTATTTGGATTATTACCAAAGTATTGAGCAAATCGTAAGGGAACCTCTCAACTCACATTTTTACACCAAAGTCTGTCACACCAAAATGTACCAGAAGTCTCATCATGATATATCTGTTTGTCGATATATATTTTACAGGACACAGTAGATATGTGTGTGTGTTTTAGTGACCCTTTGTGTTTTAGTTTTTGTTTTCTTTTACGGTAAAACCCTGTTAATTCGAATTCCGATAATTCGAAATTTGCCACAATTCGAAATTTTTAAAGTCCCAAGATTTTAATTTCATAGTTGATTAACCCCGATAATTCTAAAATGCCAGTAATTAGTAATTCAAATTAATTTTTGGACCCCTGCGCCATAAACAAGTTATAAAAAACTAATACATAATGCACATGACTTTTTGATTTCACGCACTCATGTGGTGTGTCCTTTATGTATTTTGCGGTACCTTGTGGAATCCACTTTATCTAAATTACATATTATGACGCAATTCCTTGAATTGGGGAATCCTATGCATGATTATTTTGGTTGACTACCTGGATGTACGCAGATATTTTTAGTTTAAAATTTTTTTCATCTTTTTAAATTCATCTTTTGGTGTGTGTTTATGTTGTTAAAATGTTTAATTTTCTTTGTAAGAAGTTAGCACTGACTTGTCTTATTGTTTAACATTTTTGTTGATGAATGTATTTCTAACAAAAAAGGTGGAATCGAAAGATAAAATGAAATGAAAATTAAAGAATCTTTCCATAAATTCAAAGATTACATTTTCGATTATGGCCATCCAAGCGAGACGAAATAGGAAATACATTTCGTTTTTTTTTTTACAAATGAGAACAGCTTTATTTTGCGAATTGAGCCGAATTTTGCCATTTTTTTTTGGTACCTTCAACTTTGAATTAAGGGGATTCCGTATATTGGAAATGTTTTTTTTTTGGGTCCATTGAATTTCGAATTAAAGAGTTTCTATTAGAGTATGTTTTCCAATCACAATATACAAAATATATATTTTATTTTACAGATTAATAAATACGCATTTTCTGGCGGTCAAGCAACGATAGAGGAACACCGACTCAAGGGAGGGAACCCGGATGTCGACATTTCATTTCAGTATCTATCATTCTTTCTGGAGGACGATGCACAGTTAGCTGAAGTAATAATTTTTTTTTTTGATGTTTTAACTTTGTATAATTATTAATTTCACCTAGTTCTAGAATTAACCATATTTGCCCGAGGTTTTTTTATGATAACTTTAATTGAAATTGTAGATGTAAAGTATAAATTCTAAATTTTATGTTGTGCCCTATTGAAGTCGCATTTTGCATTTATCATGAAAATGTGTCAAATTGTTTTATTTTGATATAAGTATGTTTTATTAGAAATCAAAAGCATGGAACTTGAGGTTTTTGTTATCAATATATGGTTGGGTATCAAAATTCTCTCTTTTTGCTAGGTTTTGATCTGCAAGGATAAATTTGGAAAATAAATAGGAATCGGAAATAAAAAAAAACAACTGTTTAGACAATTTTGAATGTGCCTACTGATTTATTGGTTTTCATTATTTCATCATTTAATGTTTGTTTGCACTTTATTTCAGATAAGATCAAAGTATATATCTGGTGAGATGCTAACTGGTGAACTTAAAAAAGCCGCTGTGGACTGTATTACGCCCATCATCACCGAGTACCAAGCGAGAAGAGCCAAGGTCACCGACCAGGTCTTGGAAGAATTTATGAAGCCTCGGAAGTTAAAATATGATTATAAATAGCACTCTTAACTATTTAGTTAATATTTGGCGATCTAGTATTGTTGAATGTAATGCGTTGTAAGAGGAGCGCTTGGGACGTCGCCCTCCAGCAGTTTCATATTATATTTTCGCATCACATCATTCTTCGAGGCTTGGATACTTAAGCGCTCAATGCTGAATGTCTCTCTTTTCGTACAAAACTTACTATAATTCGGCAGGTAGTAACAATGAAAATGAAATCGTTATTCCTGGACTATCTTAATTAGATTCGCCTCTTCAATCTTCTCTTCGACTGCACTGGGTCTGTTTTCTTCTGGTTCCTCCTTGGTGGCCTTATTATTTGCTTAAATATTAAACATCTTCAATCCTCTGTTAGACGATACTGTAGAAACACAATGAATGTGAAAAATTTCAGTACAAGTATTTGTAGAAAATCTGTGATCTCGATGAAAATACTGTAATCTGTGATTCTCATTTTTGTGTTTGATGTTGGTGTATATTTAAAAAGTATATATTAATTAAATTCTGCAGAATAAATAACTATTCTAACAAAAAAAAAATTGGATTCCTATGTTAACATATGTCTACATATTATTATGTATTATGATGTATGTATCTCATCACAACTCTGGTGGTAAATGCTCCGTAGGAGTTTACGGTAATAATCATCTCTGTTATAACTTTGATATTAATTGTTCTCTTTAAAGATTTTATGACAGTATAGCTATAAGATTTTATATACTGTATATATTTTGTAAATTTTGCGTCTTCGGTGAGTGAGAAGAACACGTTTTCTATTTTTAGTATGCTCCACCTTTATTTATGCATATGTAAACCACTTTATTAAAATATATGCCATTAAAATAATCATTTTTAAAATTTGCATTTATGAAAGTAATGTGTTATGAACCTGTTAATTCAATATTCTACATAATTCAATACAAATTCAAAATTTTCAACACTTCGAAGACCTAAATTGTCCGTTTCATAGTTGACTTGAATGAATGAACCCCTGTTAGTTTGAAAATCCCGGTGATTCATAGTTCAATTTAATTTTTAGAACCTTCCCCTATAAATTAATACATTTTATATCATGTAGTTGAAATTTTATTAAATAAGGAGTGCCTTTCATATATTTCACAGAACCCTCACCACGGCCTACTTTGTTGGAATCCTTTTTATCTGTTTATATTACGTTATGTTCCCTAAAAATGGGAAACTGTGTGTACATTTTCTTCAGTTGGCTGCCTTGATATACACAGATTGTTTTAGTTTGCGCTTATTATTTGTATTTAAACATTATTGTTAAAGTACAAATAAGATAACATATAAATTGATTTTGGCAACTTTAAATTCCAATTTGATTAGATTAATTTTTTTATGCTTCAAGAGGCCCAATTACAGAAGCGAAATACATCACAAAACACCCAGGCTTGAGTAAATCACATAGATTAGTTGTGACCTCACCGGGAATCGAACCCGGAACCCTTGTGGGAAACCAGTGTCATGCCCACTGGGCTACGAGGACCGCTGCATAATTTTTATTACTTTTTTAATAACTGTGTCTGTATTCTGTAGGTCTGTCATGTCAAACATGTTTGGAAGAAGTTGTTATTGGCATATCTTATTATTTCATGTATTTATGAAGGATTGTATTTCTAACAACTTCTCATGTTGTTAATTATTTTTATTTTCCTGGAAAGACATTATTATTATCTTATCCTTATCACCGCATGTATTTATGAATTCAATAATTCAAGCCAAACTCCTCATAAAACTTATAAAACATTGACAGTTAAAGAAAAAATGGCTACACTTAGTGATGTTGAAAAAAATTCTCAACTGAATGGTTAAAGTTACGTTTAAATATGGCATTTCTAGCTCATTGACAATTTTAAAAACTTGAGTGATGATTGAGGAAGCCTTCCATAAATTCAAAGATCACAAAAATTTTTTCTTGAAAGTTAGCAGGTTACTGCATGAGATTTGTTGATTTTGCATTTTCAAAAAAAAATTTTGGCACCTTTAATTTTGAATCAACGGGATTCTACACTGTTTGATCTTTGTACTACTGTATTCAGAATATTTTTCAAATAATGCCATGCGACAAAGCATTATTTTGAATAAAACACTAATTATTGGATTCCTTGCATGGGTTCTTGTGGCGGTACGACCAGTGTGATTGGACATCAGTGTTTGGCGCGTTTGAATTAGGTTGTTATTTGGTATAATTTATTTATTGATCTTCATTCATCTATTTATTATCGCAGAAGATGTGACATTATTTATTTTTATTATTATTGAAGCTTCAGCACCACAGTTGATGCACAATATGATTTGAAAAGTTGTGAGAAGTTGCTTGAAATAAAAGAAGAAAAAAATATTTTGTTGTTTTTATTTTTAAATATATCGCACCCCCGTTCAAACAGTGTCACAACTCCATTTTATTGCACCATTAGTCTCACAATACTTCAAAATCTTGTCTCAAAAAGTGTCATGTATATAGTTAGGTTGTTTTTCCCTAGAGGGCACTAGTGTCATTGCAATATTAACCAAAATTATAAACATACCAAACATAAACAGTGTCACGTAACGAAATGTATTTTTTTGAGTTGTGATACTATTTGAGTGGGGGTGCGATATGATTATGCAGTGGAACTTCCATACAGGAGTAATTTATTATTTATACAGGTGCCTCATAGTTAGTAGCAAAAACTTTGGGGGATCATCTTCATTCAATTTCGAATAGAAAATAATCTTTAACTTGGGTAAAATATTGACAGTTGCGGAGAAAAGCGGCATCAAAAATTGCATTTTTTTTTCAATATTTCTGACTTATTTTCTGCAAATCGTAGGATTAATAACTACAGCAACTTATATGAAATATCAAAAATTCATTTAATTTTTAATACAAATCAAATGAAATAACAATAACCTTACAAAAAAATATTGTCAAGTTTCTGCTTTTAAAATACTAATTTAATATTCAAATAAAGCCAGCCGATGGCTCACTGCTAGGCCCTGCGGGCGTGGACGCTGTGTGGCCAGAGTCTGCAATTGACTGTCGGTCGTACTGGCCGCGCAGCGGCTGTAATTGCCCACTACGCGGCCATTGTTGTGTACGTGTAATATTTTTTTATATATATGTTCTGATGCACAAAAATCACGTATCAAAATGTTTTTGATTTGTGGTTTGATTTCACATAGACTAGACAATTAACCGGCGGCCATGAAAACCGACAGACTTGATGTTTTTCTGACAGCAAGTTCTACAAATCTAGGAGAAATTAAATAGTGGGAGACAAGCTTTGCCATCTTGTCATTGTCGATTGATTGAAAGATTTTTAATAGACAAAAGTAAAATATAAATAGATATCTTGTTTGTCAACTTGTGTTTTCAATTCATGTGTATGAAATACATAGTAGTATGTAACTGGAAGCTAATGAAAAAAACTACTTTTTAGTGTCATAAAAGTGTTAAATGAAAAAAAAATTTTTCGGCCAATAGCCACGGTGACATCGGTGATATGATGACACTTTCTGCAATGGCTTTAATTTCACAGCTCGATATCAGGGCTGCGCCAAGATAAAAAGTGCCCTCTCGCGAATATAAGTATGCGCCATCAAGTTTTATAACTCTCAAGAATGTAGTCTTCTGTGGGGTCCAAAGGAGCTGGTCTCTGGCGAATAAAGAAGTTATAATAGCTATGCACTCTTCCGAAACCTTTAATACCATTAAGTCATAAAAAAATTCCCAAAAGGAAGTGCCCATGTATCCTGATGGGTGATAAATAAAGGGTTTTAATATCATCATAATCGTAGAATAACGACTCATGTGATTTTTAGCAAGTTTGCAGCAGAGCAGTTTGAAGTTTTATTTACATAAAGACACTTTGTCACATCTCGATAACTACAAAAGATTTTCCTTTGAAACTTGAGTTATTTATTTAAAGTTGATATCTTTCAAACCTCAAATATAGTAGGGCAGTACAACGACGTTTTTACACATGCTGCGTAGTTTTACGATCACAAATCAGAACCGTCGTCATGCCAACTTCATATAACGACAGTTAAATTAATGAGAAAAAATACACTTTTTATATACCATTAGATGGCTTCTTTTTTTCACTTTTTAACGATCCAAAAAAGTTAATTAGTCTTTTGGAGAGGTTCGAAAAGAGCTGCAGTCCAAGGTAATGTAACAAAGCAAAAAGATGGGTGTTTCGTTAAAAATATACCACTTTGCCGTAAAAATAAAGTCCAACTTGAAATTACATTATATCACTTCTGTCATGGGAGCTACCAAATCTATCAATTTTGGGAATTTTTAAAAATAAACCACTGTCAAAATATACTTGAACAAGAAGTAAAAACAAATAGTGCTGTTCTGTAAAGTTGGTCATTTATGAGTGCCATCCTTTTGCTTGTATGTACAGGTATATTTTATTATTATCTAAAATTTACAAGTGCCTTTTCCCGATCGATCAACAAGGACCTTCCGTCGCCGAGCGTTCAGCAGTTTAGAGGATCCTAATGGTAATATTTGTGTTTAAAATGATTACTGCAGGTTTCTGAATTCTTTTAAAACTTGAAATAATAAATAGTTTTTATTTTAGATTCAAAAATAGTTGGTGAAAAAACATTTATTCATGTAGGTAATTGTTTTTCCAAAAAAGTACAAGTAAAACTTTTTATATATTATATAAACACCCTCAAAAATATTTTTAGTTTAGTTAAAAAATGCGTATTTGTTATTTTTCCTGTTTAAACATACTTTATAATTTAAAGAGAAAAGGGATCAATAAACCATGACAAAATCTGACATATTACAAGAAAATTATTATTTTAATGGTGTACACTAGGGATGGGCGTTGAATGGACGGACTAGTTGAAATCAACCGTTGACGTTGCATCGACGCGTCGACCGTTTACGTTTATCGCATGGACTAGTTGAATTCGTAGACGGTGGACAGCGGACGCCGTGGTCGGTGGATGATTCGAGATTACAAAGCAACGAGCGAGAGCAAGACAAAACGTCTCCGTTTATTTCTCTCTCATCTCTCGCTGTCGACTTGTAGATGCCATAAACGTCATAGACGGCTCGACGGGTAATTTCATTTCAACTGTAAAGTACACTACCATAGAGTGCAGGTCTGTGTACACGAACTATGACTAGAGATTTGAAATTTGAATACATGCGTAGGGCGAGATAGGCTTAATAAGCTATTATTTATTATATTTTTACTTGATTTTTTGTGATGTCACGTGCGACGATTCGGTGAATTCCTAATTTTACGCTGTATAAAATAAAACAATTCTGTTTAATTATTTTATTTTTATTGAACTATTATTAATTAACAGGCCGGCTAGATATTTTTCTAAAATCAATATTTTATTCGATCGATCTCGACTTCTTATATTTACCTGAAAAGGGATGCTAAAATTTAATTATTGTGTTATTTCCTTACTTTTCAACTTTAGCATATAAATGATAAACAAACTTGTAGGGAATAAAATTTTCTATACCTAACTATGGTCTTTATTCAGGAGTCCAACATTAATTATTATAAATGTAATATAATCTTGAATTTAGGTTTAATTAATTTTTATTGAAAATTCCCTATTTTCAACTTTATAGATTAAAAAATAAATCTATTATAATTTTGTTTACATCACTTTTTATTGGTTTTTTACATGTTTCGGGAACAATGTTCCTTTTCTCAGATTGAGCCTTAAACTAAAGTAGTGATGGGTCCGCTCTGTACTCACTACTACAATGTAGTACTACATCACATTGAGTTGCACACTTCGCACGTTTTGAAGTGTAGTGCACACTACAAACTACAAACACCAAAGTTATTGAAAGTATAAACTTCAAATAGTACACTTCATTTCAAAGTGAACACTACAAAGTACATACACTTCAAAGTTATCGAAAGTATGAGAAACATACTTTAAATAGTGCATTTTTTACGTGAAATTTTTGGGAAGTTGATGTAGCTAAACGAGAGGTCACCAACTGTAACTTTGGAAAAAATATCGTCATTTATCTTAAATATTTTTCTCGTGGACCTTCTTTTTTTTTTTTTAGGTCGTCAAATTTTTATCTGGGAAAAAAATATTTACTTCCTAGTACTACATTACTTCATTTCATTACACTTCACTTCATTAATACTACAATTACTTCATTACATTACTTCACTTCATTAATACTACAATTACTTCATTTACTTCACTTCATTTCGTAGTACTACAATTACTTCACTTCAAGTAGTTTTTACTACAATTGTAGTGTACACTTTGTAGTCTTCAAACTGGTGAACGTGTGTGTGTTGTAGTCTTCATTTTGAAATGTAGTTTTCCCTTCGCCATACTGTAGATAAATCATTTTTGTAATAGGGGAGAAATGGGTAATGGGAGTCAGAGGGCAATGGTGGTCAGCGTTCTAACATCCAGACGAAAGTACCTAAACAAACTAATATCGGCCTAAAAGACTCGTTACGTGACAGCTCGCACTCCCCTGACTGCTCGCTCAGTACGCGAGTCGAGTACGCGTTCATCGCTTGGGCGAGAAGGTTTCCGCGCGTTTTCGCGTACATTCGATGTAATTTTACGAGTGCACGGATTAAGTGGTGAGTACATTATGACAAGAAACCAGAGTATTCAAAATAGTTTATTGAGTGACTGTAAGCTTAAATTATCGATTTAGAAAACATTTGTGGTGTTTTAGCAGCAAATTATTTTTTATTAATTTTTTTACACATTAGGTATAATCGGGTATTAAGAGTCACTGCAATGCGGGCAATGAGAGATGAGCAATTGAGGGTGAGAGCAAGCAAAAACTTCAGAAAAAGGTACTGCAAGAGCAAAACACTTCTTTGGAATCAGTCTTCCGTTATTAGTCTTCGATTTCCAATTTATTTATTTTTTATATAACATTTACATTACAAACACAAAATTTAATTCGTAAATGTTATAAATAAGTTACAATTATATAAGCATATATAAACAAAAGCAAATAATAAATTAATAATGTATAAAATCATTCACATCAAAGGTGTAGGAGAATCCTGCTTCGGAATACCCTCTCAGACACATGGAACAGATCGATATCCAGAGTAATATTGTTCAGCCTAGCAGTATCTCTTCCAACAGGCATAACCATTGGCAGGTTGGTCCTCTATATTGGAATGTGAAACAATGTATGCTGTCTTAGGTAATTATCGGGAACATACAAATCAATTCTCCGCATAATTTCAGGATTATCGGTCATACCGCGCAACAATCGATAAAAATGCGTAATCAGATACACATTCCTTCTAGTCTCTAAACTGTTGTAGCCAAGCATACCCTGGAGGTACTCGGTTGGGCAGAGCCAAGGATAATGCCCTTACTCTCTCATGTAGAGACATCTTAGAAACTTTTTTTGTACTTTCTCTACCATAAGTGAGTACTTAAGCTCATGTGGCCCCCAAATCATCGAGCCATCACATATGTTAATAAGATATGCGATGACGACGAAGACGATGATATGAATAATTGCCTAGTCTGTTGTGAATGTGGTCGCAATAACGAAGAATGGTACAGGTGCACTTCTTGTGGGTTGTGGGCACACGCAGAGTGCACAGGGTGGGATTCGCCACAAGGTTATGTGTGCGACAATTTTTAGGCTAGGCTGAATCTCATTGTCCCCATAGTGACTATAAGTACCCTCGTATGTAGACAATGGTGGTCAAATCAGTTTTAAAAAAAGTTTAATAGCTAGTAATATGTTATTCCAAAGGTAATGAAACTGTTTAAGATTGATAGTTTAATAGTTAAACTACCATAAGAGATTATTTTCATAAAGTTTGAACAAAAATTTCGTGTTTCATTTTATTTCTTGCTTCACATTATCCCTTTCTCCCCTACACTTACATCTTTCTTCATATCGTCGCTGTATATATAATTAAGCCTATGTGCCGTTTTAGTACATTCTGAAATAAGCGAATGGAACTGTTTTAAAAAATAATTGCACAGACTAGATTTATAAAAAATATTTTAAATAATTACTAGGCAGACTTGCCAGATGAACGGCAATGTTTTTTTTTAGTATATTTCTATTACTTATATGAAAAATGGACAAATTGATTCATTCATCTGAGAATGTATTAAACGGCACATAGGCTTAATTATATATACAGCGACGATATATTATAAGCACTGGGGGTCTTGGTCACTAAATAATACTATTGTGAAATGATACAGAAGGTGGGTTGGAGAGTGTCGGCTGCACCTACGCTTTATAACATGCACTTTTGTCAAAAACTGAATAAACAAATAAGAAGGACGTGTTAAAACATTACTTGGTTTTTCGAATTGAAGAAATCTCATTAAAAATACATCGTTAAATTATCAATTTATCGCACAGTACTTTAAAAATAACTGTTAAATAAACATAAATATAAAAAAAAAACAATTTGAGTTGAAATAAATTAATTTGAATTACGCACATGGGTAGTTTTTTTAAAGTTTGTTGGTAAAATGTTCACAGATTGATTTTTGAAACTTTTTTTAGATTTTCATCATATTACTAGATCATGCGTAATATTATTCGTGCGTCTGTGTACAACGTACATTCCACATGTGCTTTTTATCGTGATTATGAAGATGGTTGGGAAGTTGAATCGAACGACGACACAAAAGGTTTAGGGTTCAGAAAAGACTCGATTGTGACAATGCCAGCGGATGTTTGGAGCGTGTCGCGCTCACCTGCAGCGAGACCCGAACGGTAGGTATCATTTTTCTAATAAACACTTGTGTACATACGGCGACGTTGATCAAACAAACAGTCTACTCGCTCCGAATCCGTGTTAATTCGGAATAAAGAAATTGATCCAGTCCGTGACTAAATATCGTGCGTGCCGGTGTCGATCCGCGGTTCCTCCGCCGCGACGCCATGAGCGCGACGCCGCCCTACAGCGAGCTGTACCCCGCGGAAGAGGCGGGCCCGCTGGTGCCGGTCTGCAACTTCCCCCGCCGCGTGTCCCGAGGGTTCGAGAGCGACGGCCGCGAGGACGGCGACGACAAGATTATCCTGGAGATCGGAGGGCCCGACTCCAGGCTCGAGGACGGCGCGCAGACCTTCTACCACAAGAAGTACGACAAGACCTCGCCCCACCAGCGGCCGGCATACCGGGGCGCCAGCCCGGGCGAGTCCAGGGCCCGGCTGTACGAGGGCCCCCCGGACAGGGCCGCGGAGTACCCGGGCTTCGAGCCGCCCGGCCAGCACCGGGGCGACAGGTTCGGCGAGTACGGGGGCCCGCAGCAGCCGAGCCTGCTGAGGGCGGACGGCCTGTCCTGGCGGGAGAGGGCGCTGCAGCTGGAGAGAGGTTGCTCTCAGGCACTTTTTACGACGCCATATGGTGATATTAAAGTAGAAATAGCCATCTAATTTAAAGACAATAAGATAAATCAAACGTTTAATGGGTATCGTGATTATGACACCTATTCCTTTATAAATATCCACCCGGGAATAGTAGCCAACGAGTGTGCGCCGCATTGTTGAAATATAACATACACGCTTAAATTTGCAGTCACCTAAATTACTGTCTAAATTTCAGCGGGGCTTGTTCAATTCTTGTGTCGCAGTTCTGGCAAGGCGCGCGCTGAGTCTACAGCATATCGAGGGAGTAGTGCATCGTTGTTTTTGTTTTCAGAATACAAGAAGTCCGCGTGCGACAGAGAGAGGACGAGGATGAGGGACATGAACAAGGCGTTTGATCTCCTCCGCTCCAAGCTGCCCGTCACCAAGCCCTCCAAAAAGAAGTACTCCAAGATAGAGTGCTTGAGGTAAGAATGGTCAGCTCGTAGATTTTTTAAAGGTACAAATACACATGCTTATTACTGGCATGCTCATTAGAATGCTCAAAACTAGAATGCCCTAATAACTGTACACACTTGCTTATTATTATCATGCTTATTTTAAGCATACTCATAAATAAGCTAGCTCAAAGCTAACAATCAAACATACACGCTTATTACTGGCATGCTCTTGTCATAGAACAGAGACGCTCTTGTTCAAAATGGAAACTGCAAACTGAAATCTCAATCTGAAAATTCAAGTGAACCAATAAAGCAAAATATTTTTGATTTTTGTTTTTATAATTTTTATTGTAAGATTTGAATCATTCACGTCTTTTCATAAACATTATTTCTTGCTATATTATTTTTACACAGCGGTGACCGAGTATTCAACAAACATTCGTGATTCCTACAATAAGTCGCGAAAAGTAATGTTTTATCATCTCCCCAATGTGCCATATTTGCTTCATCTGTAGCGGACTGAGAAGATCGCTTTGATAATCGCTACTAGCCGCGAATGACATAAGCATCCTCATAATAAGCAAGCCTGTTCACACATGCTCAAAAGATACCCCTTCTCATGGTGAATCACATTAGCATGCTCATAAATCAACCGGCGGTTGATTTTTAGGCATGTTTATCAGTAACTTAAAGCAATAAGATTTTTTGACCCTAGATTTCTGGCGATGTATTTTTCTAGTTAGTAATCAATGTCTTGATGCTTTTGTATTTTCGAGCTTGTACTCCCAGACTATCATCAGCTTTTGTAAACGTAAAGTGCACACTGCCACAAATGAAACACTCATGTGTAGGTTTTCACATGTGTGATTATTCTGTTCAATAGAATATTTTATCACATTTTCACCCGAGAATCTCACAAATGAAGTGAAACTTTTCTTTCTAAGTTTATCTACTTTAACTTCATAAATTAATTTAATTTAAAACTGAATTTGATTTTGCAAACCGTAATTTTAAATTGTTTTAGACATCTCTATATTTTTTAGAAGTTTAATGTTAAGTTCAATGTTTAATTGAATGCATTAATTTGTAAATTGCAGGAAACTCATAAAGCTTCTTACGATTATTACCTTATACAATTTTTTATAGAGATACGAACAGGAATACATTAATATTCTTACTGTTTTCATACTAAGCTAGAGGCTTTTTCTATGAAAATACGACTAACTTGCTGCTTTCTTAAAATGGGATAGATAAAATCGAACAACAACCACTGGATTGCTAGGCCAACAATTATTTATTGTGGCATATGTATTATTATTGATTTGTGTCACTAAAATATCAAAAAAGGATTTACAAAGTAAAAGAACGCATTTATGCACAAAAAAATAAAAATATACTAATTTTCCCTAAAAAAATGTCGTTAACAACCATATATTCACACCTGGAACTCATTTTTAATGGAATAACACCTTTTTAAAATTAGTAAAACACGAACATCAAACAACCCTTCAAATGCTATCCGTTTTTACCATCCATTATCCAAAATTACAAAATACCTGGCATGTTAATTAATAATACAAAACATGGTATGTACCATTTAAAATTATTGAATAATAATATATAAGTTCATATTATATTGAGTAGCTTGTTGGTCCTGTGGTTAGGACTCTCGCCTCGTGATCCAAAGGTCGCGGGTTCGAACCTCACTCCAGACCAGTAAGTTAGTCCTATTTTCATAGCACAAGCGTTTAGCTTAGTTTGAAAATAGTAAGAATATTGATGTGACAGAATATTGATGTATTCCGTGTTCGCATCTCTATTTTAAAAAAATAAAAAAATAATAATCTTCAAATAAGAACAAATATATGACAGTACTGCCAGAATAAATTTATACTAACCATAAATATTCCAATCAAATTGTGTTAATTTCAGAATGATGGCATGAACATGTTATTATTAAAGATAACATGTTTTCCCATTAGTAACTGATTTGATTTTTATTAAAAAGTGTAGTTAACATGTTCATCCCTATGATTTGAACATGTTCTAATTATTTTTAAGCTCTGAATTTATTCCCAATGGAAAGAGCGTACAATATTTAGTTTAGACGGCTTATTAATTCATTTTTGCCAAAAATGTTAGTTAACAACTTCTTGCCATGGGGTTTTCAGTTATGAAAACGGAATAAGTTTTTTTATAATACTTGTAATGCTTATTTTAGATTTAGAAACTAAAATAATATTTATATTTACTCAAAAAAATTCTGTTGCGAGTTTTTGTAAACGCACTGTTACACACACTAATTCAGGTGGCTTTTATAAAGTGAACGGACCCTAAGTTCGTGGTGTGAAAACTTTTGTCGCATGGAGCGCGCGCATATTAAACATAAAGAGGTAGATCTTCAAAAAATAACGAAAATAAACATATAAGGTGGAGGTCGGACTGATTACTGCTTTCGAGGGCGTAAATTATATGCACTTTGTTGTGAAGTGTTCACTTCTTTTACGATAGAGGTCGCCAGTGTGCAATATGTACTAGTTACGTCAGCAGACTTTACTGCGATGTCTCTTAAGGGTTGAATCAATGTCGTTTGAACAGGGCGCCAAATACTTGATAGTTTGTAACTGTCATCTCTATTGAAATTGGGATGTTTGTATATTTCAATGGACTCCCTCACTAATCTAGGTACGCGGTGCGGTTCTGTTGATAAGAGTTTTGTCTTGTCAAATCCGAAGAAGTGACAGAGATTCCCTTTGGATGCACGTTCGCTGATTGCCGATATATTGGAGTTGTTGTTTCTAATTGTTCCAATATGTTCCTTCAATCGTGTAGCGATATTGCCTTCGGTTGGTCCTTTGTAGAACGCTCCACAACCGCGTGGCACTCTCGAAAATAAACATAACTCGAGAGTTATTTGCAATTTATTTCTCGGGACCCTAGCACATTTTCCAGGCCTGCGAATGACCCAAGTATGTCCTTACTTTCAGAATAGCGATCTGCTACATCCGCCACCTGCAGTACATGGTGGCGTCCCCCCCGGAGCCCGAGAGCGCCGCCTGGGCCCCCTCGCCCTCCCCCGGCCGGCCCAGAAGGGGGGCCCCCCAGCCGCCCCCCTACCCGCAGCAGTACCCGGCCTACGGGTACATGTGACGGCGTGACGGTGACGAGACACCGGCACAGCGCGGTGCGGTCAGTACCGCGCGAAGGCGGGCCTCGTTGGCGAAGTTGTCGCGGTGAAAATCCAATGCGGAATGTGATGCGATTAATATTTTCCCAAGTGGATTTGAACAATTTATATCGTTTGGAATCGAGAGAAGTATCCGTAAAGATATACCTAAAAAGCGGGCGCGTGCAGTGGGAACAAGAAGCGTGACTTTTATTTAACCCCATTTATAGGAAAAATATATCGAAATTAAATATTTATCTGGCAGAATATTATGAAATATTAAAATCTGAATAATATGTTATTTAATGTGATTTGAATATTACGAGATATGTATATCTCTTTTTTCTATTTCTTTTCAAAATATGTATATGCTTAGGAAAAAGTCATGCTTCTTGTTTCCACTGCACGCCCCTGCTTAAAAGAAGTATCGTACCTACTTATATTTAGGTATATCTTTCATATACTCTCTATTCGATTTCAATATAGACATTTAAATAAGAATAACCATAAGACTTACCTGGCGTAAAATGCTCTACTGATTTGTATAATTATAAGGTTGTATTTATAAAAAATTTAAATTTAGAAGATTACGCGTTTTATTATTATCCGTAATTTTAATAAAAACATCAAAAATATATCAATGCATAGCTTGAAAAATTAAGTAATTAAAAAAAATAATAGTTTGTTTGCGAATGTGCATGATGACAGTATTAAAGAATTAAAGAATAAGTGATTTTAGAGAAGAAAACATTTAAAAAAGATTAAATAAAACTAACCCATAAAAACAAAGTTTTTACAATACTCCCTTTCTCATGTTCGGGTTTGATGTCTACCAGATGCGTCGGAGTATTTTCATACAACTTACTGAGCTGTATGAAAAAACCATTGTAAATTTAAAAAATCCAAAATTATACTATAATTATTAATTTTTTAACGAAAATTTGATAGATATTCTTGATCGTCGCCACGAGTCTGCTTGCAAAGTTTCAGCTCGATTGGATCACGGAAAAAGGATTAAAAATCGATCCAAATTTTTTCGTCAGACAAGCAAGCAATCAGACGCCGCGAGTTAAAAGAAAGGGAGTAAAAATGATCCAGTTTTAATATACACATTGAGATAAATAAGATTTTCAATAAAACAAAAGTATAAAATTCTACAATCGGCCATTTCAACAGAAACACCGATCAGAGCGAATGACGTCACCCCTAAGTAACCGTCACTGTGTCTCTTGAACTGTTGTCATAGACACACTGCAATGTTTACTTAGGCTTGACGTCACGTCGACGCCATGACACCTGCGGGCGTTTTCGCGTGAAATTAAAAATAGGTGGATGAAAATGCAGTTATTTGCGTAAAAACTTGGTTTATTACTGAAATAATGTTATTTTCGGTAATAGTAGACGTGTACCATAGAGAAGGTTATTTCAAAATCTGTCATCATGCCTATTGCTATATTATTAACGCACCAAATAGAATAAAAATTTGTGAGAAAATTTCAAATCGGTTTTTAAAAAAATGTTTATGGTACATATAACACATACACAGATGCATACAAGGTATATTAAATAATAACTAAAATGTATAATGTTTCAAAATAATATTGTTTACATACTACTTACAAAAAATATATATATTGTCGAAATATTAAGATTTTCCAATTCTGATAAATTTTCATGAGAAGTTATGAGACGAACTTTCTTTAATTTTTCTTTTCTCCGTTTCCAGATCCGGTAAGGGTTATAATACCTGAAATTATAATGTTTCATTAATGTATATTATAGATATCTCACAGAGATGAAACTGTATTTCTTATGGGAAAGTAGGTATAGAAGTCGTTTGGGTGTACATAGGACTTATGACCTATCTTAATGGTTGGCTTAAGTGATCACTTTACACAATGTAACATTCGCCATTTCCACCCATGATAGAATATACCATGCTTATTCATTTTTTGGAAGTTGTATATATGTTCAAATTGCGTGGAGAGCTTTCACATATGAGTTGTAATTGCCTTTCCATGCGGCCTGTACAAAGGCATTTTCATTCCCCTAAATCCCCACAGATGTCGCTAATGAGAAAATCTACAATTTATTTTACGGAATTTTGAGAGCAATATACTTTATTGTGTAAAAAAAAAATTATAATGTTTCATTATTGTTTTCTTACACTGATCTATTTATTAAATATACGACGGTAAGGTAGACTGGGAATATACAGGGTTATTTGGAAAACATTAATAACCTCGCAGGACTGTATTCCTGCTTTGATTATGAGTCGAAAATGTTCAACCTATTATGACCTAATACCAATAGTTATGGTGATACGCGACATCAAATTTTGCATTTTTTTTTCCAATATTTCTGACTTATTTTTTGTAAAACGTTGGACTATCATTACAGTAAGTTATATCAAATATGAAAAAATAATATATTTTAATACAAGTCAAATAAAATAATAAAAACCTTCGAATTCCAATTGGAAAACAATCCAATTGGATTTTTTCAGGGTTTTTATCATTTTATTTAACTAGTATTGAAAAAATGAATTTTTCATAATTGATATAAGTTACTGCAATGATAGTCCAAAGATTAAGTAAGAAATATTGAAAAAAAATGCAAAATTTGATGCCGCGTATCACCATAACCATTGATATTATTAGGTCATGACAGCTTGAACATTTTCGACTCGTAATCGAGGCAGGAATATAGTCCTGCGAGGTTATTAATTTTTTTCAAATAATCCTGTATATAATTACGTCATACCGAATCTGTATTGTTTTATTACACTATTAAGTAAATGGAGAATAATTTTTCAATATATAAGAATTAACGTGTTTTTTTGATTTAGTAGTCTTGAGCTCAGAAAAGGAGTAATGGGAGAATACTGCATTCCAATTTAAAATACTTACATAATAATAAACCATAATATCATTGTGGAAAAAATATTAATACACACAACAAATTAATCGTGACGTAAGCAAAAGTAGGTATCTAATGTCAAAATATGCCAATTTTGCGGTCTAATAATATAAAATACTTCTTATTAATTACGAAAAAAATAAAAATTATGTTCATGGCGAATTAGGAATGTAGGATAACATTGTGTTTTTACTGCTTCGAAGAAACAATTAGTCTTGAGGTTATAGGGATAACTTCCAAGGTTTTGTCGACCAACAAAGAGTTATGATTGACTAATAGTGATAAATATGTACCTAGATTGAATTGTATTTGCCCTTTTCCATTTTTGTATGCAGTGGACTATAACGTCCCAATGCATGGAGCATAATTAAACGTAGTTATGCAGAAAAGCACCAGGCCACAATTTTGGTAAAAATGAGATATTGATGTCACCGGACGGAGTAAGGTCAATTCTATGTTCTACTAAAACCAGCCAAGCCGCTTTCTTACAAAAATTCACAGTGATCGCCTTCCGAAATATTTATTGATCGCGAAAAGAACATTTTGAAATCTGCAGAAAGCGCCCACGCCATTTAAAACACTTTTAATATGATTATTCCTCAAAACATATTCATCAGAAAACAGATAGAAAACCGTTATTTAGTTATATATATTTAGTATTATTATATAGCTAAAAAAAATACATATTCACATAGTGATAATAAAAATCCCATACAAATATAAATTTAATTACTAAATATTCATAATAGATCAGTAACTCTGTCTGTTTTCTGCGGAATGTATATTTGACATAATAAGATCAGAATGAAAAACATCAAAATTTCTAAAAATCTACATTTAAATCCACTTTATAGTTGTAAAAAATTAGCATTTATATATTATTTATAATTTTTTGAAGTAGAGAACATTCTAGGTTTTGTGTAGATTTGACAATTCCATTTTTAGACAAATGTGCTTTTATCTCAGTTTGAGTTTTGTGTGGCCGGCTGCTTTATGCATAAATACGTTAAATTGCAACAGGTTTAAAAATATCTTGGATGAAAGTTTAAAAGTGGCGGTGGGCGAAATTGATCAGAGAGGACTAGGAAGATGACTGCTACGTTACTTGTTTATGCAAGCTGGGAGTTTGGCTCTTCATCTTGCCAATGAGCATCGAACACAGTTCCTATCGAGAGGGTTCATTGGAGGATCCTAGGGGGCGTTAGGGGACCGAGAGAGAAACTTCACAATTAAGAACCTCGGTATGGAGTAATCACAATGGCGATGGAATGTTTACCTCGAATTTTCTCGGTGACCTCATTAGGAAGGAAAGCTGAGAAAACTAAATTGGGAAAATGTTCAAAGTTTTTTTGTGAAACATTGTGAAAATTCATTTTTAATTTATTAAATATGAATCGTATTGAAAAACACTACGTATACGGAGCTTTGAATGCAATAATTTCTAATTGAAATATGTCTACCGAGGCAAGACTAGCGGTACATAATGGAGTTCTGGTACCGACATTAATGTATGGAAGTGAGGCCTGGAGCTGGCAGAAGAGGAACGAAAGTAAATTGAATGCAGTGGACATGAGGTCCCTTAGACGTATGTGTGATAAATCCATGTATGATAGAGTAAAGAATGAAGATATTAGGAATGAATGTAAAGCTGATCGTAGCATAATACTTAGGGTCGCTCAGGTGGTTTGGGCATGTTGAGCGAATGAATGAGGAAAGAATGGTAAGAAAGATATATGATGCAAGTGTTGACGGCGCCAGAAAGAGAGGGCGACCACGGAAGACGTGGCATGACCAGATCAACCAGATTCTGGAAGATGGTCCTGTTAGAAGCCTGAACAACCGTCGAGCTTGCATGCGAAGATGTATGAATGTAGACGAAGCGAAAGTTGTATGTCAGGACAGAAGAGTATGGCGCACTATCCTCTCTGCCTACCCCCACGGGGAAACGGCGTGATGGTAAGTTAGTTAGTTAGTTAGTATATTTTATTTTATTGTTGAAACATTTTCGAGATCCCTCTCATTATCAATAACAAGTTTTAAACTGAAGTTGAATAATTAATTCTGAGTAGAAAAAATTCTATAAGACTTCGGTCTAAAATGCTCCACTACTGAGATACAAGTAAAGAAACGTGCATATAAATTAAATATTTGCATTGAATAGCGCTGAACGGTTGAAGTATCAGAGTTTTTTTTAAATTTCTTTACACGCGATCTAAATTGTATTTATCAATTCTTCTTTTATAATGACTACCTTTTTGTAGACTTTGCTTTTTAGGTATCCCTGGTGATAAAGGCCATGTCAATATCATTTGGAACATTTAAGTTAGGTAAATTGCTGAAGTTGAAAACTTGTTATTGATAAAATGAGAGTGATCTCGAAAACGTTTTAACAATTAAATTAAATATATAGTGAAAAAACAGTGTTTTTCAATTCGATTCATATTTAATATATTAAATTGAGAACTTTTATGATCTACTTTTTTGTTTTTATGAGAGAAAAGAGAAGATCGGTGTATAATGGGTAAAATAATTAAGTGCTGGAATAAACCACGTAGCAGTTGAAATTTCGCAAATAGTCAAATTTGGCGTATTTAATTTTACCAACCAATATTTTTAATACACCAATTTTATTTGATTCACGTTTACATACAAAAATAAACATTATCCATTATAAATATTATTGAACATGTAAAAAAATAATTTGACAACCCATAAAATCTTTGAATAACCATAAAATCCACCCGGCGATGAAATCTTTCAGAACATCTCGGAGGACTATCCCTTTCGATTCTTGAGTTGATACAGTTTATCGTGGCTTTTCCGGGACTGACTGCAGTCACCGAAACACGGATGGTCAGGCAGGAGCACCTCGCGGTCTCATGCTGAGGCCACGAGAGACTATCTTCACACACATCTTCGGCGACAAGTATTTGAATAACTGTAAAATGTGTATCAAAAAGACTTATCGGCCTTTTTGGTCCACGATCCACGGTTGACAGAAAATAATAAAATAAATGTTAACGCCGTGAGACCTATGGTAGTATCTTCTTGGTAGTTCTGCTGTTTGGTTTTCTTAGACGAAGACAATTTACCAAATGCTGCCCAGCGCAGACCTTATTACTCAAGAAAACTAGGCCTGCGCTGGACAGCATTTGGTAAATTGAAACACTCGTTTGAAAATAAAGAAATTCCAGTACGCCTGAAAATAAAAATGTTCGATACATGTATCCTACCGACGTTGACATACCTACGACCTAGAAACAGCAACACTAACAGAAAAAGGCATACACAAATCAAAGTGTACACAGCGGGCCATGGAAAGGCGGATGCTCGGCGCGAGCCTTCCAGATAAAATCAGAAATGAAGAAATAAGACGCCGAACAAAAGTTGCCGATATTATGGACCGTATTGCGAAATTAAAATGGCAGCGGGCTGGACATATGGCTCGACAGGAGGATACTAGATGGGCACCCAGTATCCTACAGTGGAGGCCCTGGACGAAAAATAGAAGCGCCGGAAGACCTCCCGAAAGGTGGTCTGATGACATAGTCCGGCAAGCAGGAAGAACCTGGGTGCGAAGGGGGAGAAACAGAGATGAGTGGAGGAAAACGGAAGAGGTCTACACCCAGCAGTGGAGGGGAAAAGGCTGAGGAAGAAGAAGAAGAAGAAGAACGCCGAAGAGTGCGGCCGCGACGGTGCAAATGAATGAATCAACAAACATAAGTTTAAACACATTCTGCTGTTATCCTTTGTGGCACCGCGGTTACGAGTCGCCGCGTTGTATATTTTCATTGACGAATACACCAATATTATTTGCGAGATTTGACGATTAAGCGCGACAAAACGTTAACAAACAATTTTTGCATTATCGGTCGCCTGCGGCGCTGTGATTTTAACCTTTTCAAATGTCACTTACCGCGAAATGTTAGGACGAGCACCCTGTTGTACCAGCGGACCAGTTTGGTTTGTATTTCGCACATCGTCGGCGCGTACTGGAATGCAAAAATATCACGTTAAGCAAAACACAAACTCTCATTGAGATCTTTTAGAAATAATAAACAATTCTATCGTAAAATCCATCATTTATTGACGCGATGGAAGCGGCTCCGTTGAAGTGTTGTTGCCGGTGAAGTAAGATGAATCATTTCTTATTAATAGTAGGTACCTACCCCTCCTCAGACGTACATTATTAATTTAGTCGCTCTCCGCTTTTCAACTTTTAAATGACTTAATACAATATTTACTAATTTAAATATCTTATATGGGTATTAAACTCGGTTCACTTTACGGGCTTTGTTTTATGGGTGGATATTAATCCTAATTAATTCCGAGTAGAAAATCTTATACAAGACCTTGGTCTAAAATGTTCCACTATCGAGATACAAGTAAAGAAACATGCATCTAAAACCAAATTAATTAATCAATTAGAAAGACATACAGACAAATCAAATCCACGAAAAAATATTTGGCTGCTAACGGGATTCGAACCACGGACCTCCTCCTTTCCGGAGCAGGCGCGTTATCCAATTACGCTATAGCGGCCTTGTATGCAAGTCTCATTTATTAATTGATTAACATTTATTATCCGTTTTTAGAGCAATCCACTTTTTCTGGTACGGTAGACACAAATTGCTTTGTGTTCCTGCCGCTAGAGGACGCTAGAATGAACAATTTCATATTTTTTCGTGGAATTGATTTTTCTGTATTCCTTTCTAATTGATTAATTAATTTACACGCGTAGATTTTTAGTAGGTACACTATTTGGATCGTCATAGAACTTTCGCAAACCTTCTAGAACATCCTCCTTCCAGAACTTTCAATAAATTTATTGAATGTACAAGAACCTTCTAGACACACTGACACATTCCGACACTCAGTTTAGAACCTTATAGTACTTTCGGGAATTTTCTAGAACCTTCTCCTTCCAGAACTTTCTAGAGCAGGTTTTTTCGGAACCTTCTAGACTCAGCGACACAGTCAACGCGAAACAATTTGAAGCATTTGCGGCCTTCCCATAACAAAACAATGTGCTAGAAAGCACATTTTCCTCACCCACTCCCCCCCACGCACAGCCACCCCCACCAAACTCGCATATTTTCAATATGACACCACCACCACCATAACCACCAGTGGGTGGTTGTTGGGTTTCTTTATATATATATATGCATTATGAAAAGGTTATTTTCGGGAACCTCGCGGATTTGTAAAAATATTTTATTTTTGTGCTATATTTCGGTTACACTGGGATAACCATTCTCAAGCTGGTCTCTTTAACAATTGAGAGATAACTATTCGATTTCTCTGACTTCGCCTTAGGTGTGGTAGTAATGGTGGCGAGCGCGGGGGCGGGCTAATTACTTCTATTTTCTAATTGGTGGGGGGGGGGGGCGTTGGACTGAATCTAGTTCTTTTATAAGGTTATAATATATATGTAGATATTATATATATAGATATATATATATTATCTCTCCTATCTCCTCTTCTCTCTCTCTCCTCTTCCTCATCCCTCTCTCTCTCTCTCATCCTCTCTCTCTCTCTCTCTCTCTCCTCTCTCTTCTCTCCTCGCTTCTCCGCCTGCCTTCCCACTGCCACTGGGGACATACCATCCCCGACCCCCGGGTGGGCCGGCCCCCACCCGGACGGCTAGGGGGGCCCTGCACCGCGCCCCACCACTTCCTGAAGGTGAACTCCGCGCACCTCCCCTCGCCCCACACGCCCTCGTGGCGCGTCCACAGCACGATCCCCGCCACCACGGCGGTCTGCGGACATGGCTCGGCTCAGTTTGCGGCTTAAAGGAATCTTATCTATCATTAGGAATATTCTATCAAAGGTCATCGCTTTCTTCGATCGTCACCGCCTGGCAACACCGGAACGGGACGGGCGCGACCGGCGGCCCGGACCACTGCCGAGGCGGATCAAAATTTATTTCGCAGTCCGCGCCGGGCCAGTGAACCATGATTTTTTTACTTTCTCGAGTATTCTGGTGTTTTAATTAACATAATAATTGCAATAAGTGCAAGAGTAGCTTGTTGGTCTTGTGGTTAGGACACTCGCCTCGTGATCCAAAGGTCGCGGGTTCGAACCTCACTCCAGACTAGCAAGTTTGTCCTATTTTCATAGCACAAGCGTTTAGCTTAGTTTGAAAATAGTAAGAATATTGATGTGACACGTACCTATTCCGTGTTCGCATCTCTATTTAAAAATAAATAAATAATAATAAGTGTAAATAAACAGGGAAATAATATCTTTAAATAAAATAACTATTTGTATAACACCTTTGTATTGAGTATCCAACTAGTTTGAACTCACAACTCACGGCAGAGTTCAGTATTAACTAAACAAAAACAGAATAACAAGCAATCAAGAAAGCATTAAGGGAAGAAAGAGACAGAACGTCAACTGTGGTGGGGGTTGGGTGGATATATCTAGAATTGGACTATGCGACAAATCTAATTGTTTATTAAGTAAATATTTTTTATCAATTTTTAATGATTTTTTTATTTCTAATGCTTCCAAATTATTGAGACGCATACCTATGTTATTTCTATTAAGTACATCTACACCCGAGGATTGGTCAAATGTGTGGTTTTTTTCTATCAAATGAATTGCAAATTCTGAATAGCCTACACTATTTAAACATCTTGTGTGTTCAATGACTCTGTATTTATATTCCTAGCTGTTTTTCCTACGAGTATGTAAAATCAATTGTAAAATATTGTAAAATAATAGTACGAGTGGCCTTTTTATTCTCCCACATTTGATACGACATCTCTTACACAATTTGCATACTGTGATCGGTGGTAAACTTCACAAGAGAATGTAGATTACTTCGGCCATATGGCTGGTGCCTAAACCACCACGACCACGACGGTAAAATACAAAACCCTCTTTTCTCCGCAGCGACTCTTTCCCATTAACAAAGCAATGGGTTAACTTGAATCTCCACAGTGGCAGTTGAAACAGAATATTCCCTCGTATTTTATTGCTTCCTGTTTGTCTAACATTTAAGAATAAATAATTGTAGGCATCTATGATTCTAAGTGACACTATATTGAGCGTGTCGAATTCTGCGAAAGCCGTGTACAGTAGCCTGCAAACATCTTGAAATTTTACGGCGTAGTGGGGAAAAGTTTGCGCATGTACCATTTCACTAAAGAGACCCAAATTTTGTCTTCCGCGCATTCCCCCACTACGCCAAAAAATTTGAAGAACTTTGCCAGCAATTGTACACAGGTGTGAATTTTCTTTGTCCCTTTCTAGCAATCTTCATATTGCACTGAGAATAATCTCATTCTATGTTTTATAGGAGGCATACCATAATAAGCAATTATTTATTGTATAAAAAATAGTTGTATAAAATACCTTTGTCGAAACTGTAAGCAGCCTGAAGATGAAGGCCAGGAGGGAGAAGCGCGGCAGCGGGGGCTGGCAGGGCATGGCGGGGCACGGCGGGCACGGGCTGGGGCACGGGCCGCACGGCGGGCACAGCGGCGGTGGGCACGGCCCGCAGGGGGGGCATGGGCCGCAAGGGGGGCATGGGCCGCAAGGAGGGCATGGGCTGCAAGGGGGGCACGGCGGGGGGCATGGGCTGCAAGGGGGGCACGGCGGGGGGCATGGTGGGGGACATGGCGGGGGGCAAGGCGGGGGGCA